>CM021108.1:304463916-304608399 GCA_007115665.2 Sequoiadendron giganteum | reverse complement strand
TGATGGTAGGATGATAATATCCTGATGAAAAAAACTTAGCCTAATAACCAAGATTGATTTGTGAACACTTTATAGTTTGCAAGATCTAGGTTTAAGTTGAAAAGAATTTTAACTTGTAAACCTATTTGCTTTTGGTTTAAGACACTGTTTGTATTGAGAAGATGTTTCTGGTTGACAAAAATCTGAGTTTTAGATGTCAACAAATCTGACACATGTGTTTGGAAGGTCTCTATATTTTTTTCTCTTTAGAAGCACTAAAATAAAGTGCAAAAGCGCTAAAACAGAATGTGGAAGTGCTATTTTATAAGTGCTAAAATAGAGTGTGGAAGTGCTATTTTATAAGTGCTAAAATAGAGTGTGGAAACGCTAAAACAAACCCCTAGAGCACTAAAATAGAGTGCAAAAGCACCAAAATAGACTTCAAAAGTGCTAAAACATAGTGTGAAAGTGCTACTTTAGGTTTCAATAGTGTTTTCCAATTTTCCTTCCCATGAAGAGATTGAGATTTTTGATACTTTGATAGGATACCTCTGCTAGTAATTTTCTGATGTGGGATGACAAGCCTAATATTTCTGAGTTTTCTTCCCTATTGTAAGAATTGATCAAACCTATTGGAATATTCTGTCATTGGATATGGGATGGAAGACTAATGAATAGGTTGACTATGATTATGTTTTTGTGACAAGGATCTTCTTTGGAAAATGGCTTGTGAATACAAAGGTTCTAAAGCATAATCGGTAGTATATCCTTTGGAAAAATTGTGAAACCTATGGATGAAGGTTCTATGTTGAAGTAAAACTTTCCTACTTTGATATAAGAATCACCTTCTCTCTAAGAGTTTCTTGTAACTAATTTGTTTCTTTGGTTGTTTGACTCTTTTTGTGAGGGATTTCCTAACAAAAAGTTGTGGATTTCCAATCCCTAATCATAAATTTCACTGTTTAGTTTTGTTTGACTCCTTTTGTGTTTTTTTGGATGATCTTTATTCGAGTTTAATGTTTTGAGAACACAACAAGCAATTGTAGAAAATTTGTTTTCAAATCTAGAATCTAAACAGATAGTGTATGTTCTAAGAACCATGTATGGTTCTATTTTCACTGGTTTCTTTGACAAAAATACACTTCAATCAGACTCACTCTTAAGGTCAAAAATTTCATCATTATACTCAACAACCCACATCTTAAAATTGCATTGAATCACACAGCTGTGTCACCCCTAGAGGGCGCCCATGTTTTTATCATTTCCAGGCACGCATTCAAGGTTATATTTCTCAATCCCTTGAGAAAACAATCCTTGGCAATTATATGGTGAGTGTCTTGGGGGAATATTCTTCCCTCCCCTTGCACTGCGAGTATTACAATGTCTGGTTACTAACTCAGCTTGGATTCTACACTATGGTTCTTAGATAGGGTTTTTGTGCAGTGCAACAAATGATAAAATCCCTCAGGAGACCTCCCAACCTTTAGAACAAAGGCTTTGGGAATGGTTATCTTGCACACTACTGTCGAGTTGGAATTTCATCAACAACTCACATTTGATTATAGTGGGTTGAAAAACCTAGCTTTGGTTGTTCCCACTTAGGTCGTTCCCGTAGGGTGAGTACTTTATCCCACTACGATAGGCCTACTAAAGCTTTTAATAAAAGCGTAAATTACATGAAAAAGAAAGGATGAGTCTGGTGTTTTGATCACCTAGTTAAGGGGAGAGCATAAGACTATTCACCACACAAGCACAAAAAATAATGATTTATTTTAAGCCCAAAAGATGATGTACTATTCTAAGTGAAGATATTGCTTCACAAAATCAGGCTACTTAATTTAACTAATACAACAAAATTATGATGACTATCCTAGGATTGGTATATTTTAAATGAAGTGACTACCCTAGGATTGATTATTTTTAATCCATATGCATCAAAATAAGATTTTGGCCATGGTCACGTCAGATCCATATAAGAAATACATAAGCGCTATAGTTTAGATCAGAGGCACTATAACTTTCATTAGAAGTGCTACAATATTTTGCAGAAGTGCCATAGAATTTTGCCAAAGCGCTATACTATTTTTGAAGAAAAAGGGTCAACTACATTGGGAACGTCTGGCTGATGCTATAGTTGACTCCTCAAAAGGGCTAAATATTTTTTCCGAAGCGTTGAAACAGAGCTTTGAAGTGCTATAGTTTTCGTCGGAAGTGCTATAGTTTTCATCAGAAGCACCAAAAAATCTCTCTCTCACGCTAAAATGAACATGCCAAAACCCTGTATGACACTTTTCAAAAAACATTTGTGAAATATGGGGTTATGCCCCACGGTGGGCGCCAAATTGTAAGTGTGAATAAGTAAAAAGTAAAATAACACTTCTTAATAAGACATTATATCAAAGATTCTACAAATTAAACTATTTTAAAGCAATAATCTATTGAAAGCATCATATTGTCTCCTATCTTTAAAGATTTATTAAATTAGAGAGGGCTCTTAGATTTTGATAAGCTCTTTGACTATTAAAATGTCAATCTAAAGAACAGAATGATGCTAAATGCAAAGACAAAATCCTATATGATGATATCTAAATGATAAAGGAAACTACTGTATGATGATTGACATGAAATTATGATGATGAAGCTACAATAAAACTACTTATGCAGCTATGACATGAATCTAGTGATGCTACGATGCTATGATGCTAAGATACTATTGCTTGATTTCTTGATGGCTTGATTGCTTTCCTCCAGAGTAAGATTGCACAAAGATCGGATCCATTTCCTATATTGTGAGGTTGTATTTATAGATTTCCCAGTAGCACATTTGCACAGGGGAGCAAAGCAGAGGTTTGGATTCAATCTAGAGGATTGAATGGTGAGAGATGGAGAGGCTTGAGCTGATTATGGGAATGGTTCCTCCCCATGAAAACATCAGGCAAGAGGATAGGAAGGATCAAGGGAAGAAGATTGAGAGGATTTTATGCAAGCTTTCCCATGAATGCCAATTGAATTAATTAGATATAAAATATCTAATTTTATTGGTGGGTGAATAGAGGAAATTGGCTTTATGCCTTTATTTGAACTTTTGGATTTATTCAAATTAGAAAAGAGAGGATAATTAATTTAATAAAGCAAACTATAGAAGTTGTTTAAATTAATATGGAAGGAATATGATAATTAAATAACAAAGTATTTAACCTTGTTTTAATTAATTAAGATTGAATGATGTGATTAAGATAGAATAAATAGGGGAATTTGATTATTAAATAAAACAAAGTATTTAATTTTGTTTATTTAATTAAGATGAAATAATAAAGAATTAGAAGAATTTAAATAAGAATTTAAATGTGAACTATATAAATAAATATTTTTATTTATTCAATAGTAGAGGAATTTAGGATAATTAATCAAATAAGTTGTATTTAATTAATTAGATTCTCCAGAACATTTTTAGGTTTATACAGTCCAGACTTTAGGAGAGGCAAGAAGATCAATGTATGATCCTGATGAAATTGAGAAAGAAGAGCAAGAGAGGGACATGAAAAATAAAATCAATGTAGAGTTTCAAGGTGTTGGGACTAGAAAAATCTGGCATTTTCCACTAGCCTCTACCTCACCTACCTTCCATATACCTCAGAAATACACCACACTTTAATTTTATGATCAATATAAATTGTAGAATTTTTTTTGACCATATCCATATTATAGCCTCCATTGCACCCATAAAATTGAAATCCCCTAGTCTTTCCCCCATTCCTAACGACATTCAATACCATTGGCCTAACAATGCTTCATCGACAGAACTCCCATCACAGCCCCACTGATGGCCCAATGAAAATAGATCATAACCTAGTATCGGTGTAACAATACCTTATCGGGCTAACTCCTAAGGTGCTCTTCTCGATATACCGATAGAGTCAACAAAATTAAACACATCGCTGTAACACATAAATATCAGTGGAATGAATGATGGAATTCTCCTGATGGCCCAATATAACCATGAATTATCAAGTGCATAGAGTATATCAGGGGGAATAGGGTGCATTGGGGAAACATTATTTGGTGTCTCACCAATAGAGCAAAGGAAAGGTGTTCATTGATGGAGAAGGTGGTTATCGGTGAAAGAGGAATCACAGTCTTGTTGACACGGTGATAATGATTATTACTAATTGATGTGACATCCCAGGGCATTGTTGACATATTTTAAATAAATATTCTTCTCTGATGACAAGACTAAAAAAAAGTGGTGTTTTAATGAATGAGAATTGAAGTGAATTATACCACAAGTTGATCACATAGTTGTTACAAAATATAGAAAATTTTGCTTAGGGTAGAAGCAAAAGGGAAAAACTTGGATTTCTTACACATCAAAGACCAGTCGAGGCGAGACTCAAGTAAGTACTTCAGACCCATCTGAGAAGCTATTTTATTCAAAAGCTTAAGATTATAATAATGGAGGAAAGTACACATAAACCCAAAGCTAAAAATAGAAAACTAAAAAGAGACTCCTAAATCAAGACTTGATAGATCAATGTGCTAGGTCGGGGCTGAGACCCAAGAGGAGTGCTCAAATAAATCATACCATGGACCGACTATGGGACAAACGTAAGGGCTTAGGAGATATTTGGACACTGCAACGTGAATATGATCTCTTCATGTACCATTATAGAAAACAATTTAGGTTTCAACCAGACTGCAATACGTGGAGGTTGAACCTAGGAAGGCTTGTGGTGCCCAATGTGTTTGTGATCATGGTGCTAGTTAAAGCTCTTGCTATCATATATGACCCAGAGAAAAGAAATATTCAGTCACACAACGGGGGTGACATGCTTGTTATTTCTAGGGACCTCATTTCTAGTGTATTTCAATTGGAGTGTTCACTAAATTAATCGTTCATAGTCGAAGATCTCTTGACAGAGTATCACCATATGGATACCAGTTATAAGAGATGGAAGTTACCTTTGCATAGGCCCAAGGATGAAGGAGGCCAACTCGGGAAGTTCTCTAGCACTGAAAACCCTCATTTCCATGAAGATTTGTTTGAAGAGTATTTTTGGTACACTTATTATTCAGTCAGTCGGGTTTTGGGAGTAGAGGTTCTACCTCTCATGTCAATTTCCCTAATGGTTTTAGCTGAAAACATATAGAGAAAGGATGATAGGCCATTTGACTATGCAAGCTACTTGGCCAATGCCCTAAATCGAGGTCTTGAAAAAATTAAAAATAACAGTGATAATATTCATTTTGAACACTATTCTTTGCTTATGCATTTACTTTTTTATGAGGGAAAAGTCAGAGGGGTCTAGAGTGAAGAGTTAAGGATAAAAGATACATATGAAAATGGAGATTTCAATCCTGTGCAAATGTGGACCTCATTGTGGGACAACCGATTTGGTAGGTCTCATTACCTCTATATTGAATATTTTTTTGTAAAACCATTGATGAAGTTGTTGGGATATCCGTGCAATTATAGCCTATCCCCAAAAGTAACAAGATATCTAAGACCAAAGGAAAATGACCCAAGAAATAAAATGAATCATAACTAAGGAAACTGGTATGCTTTTTTTGATTGTACAATGATAAGGGTTTATGGGTTTGAAGGAACTCCACACTTGATGCCACGAGTAGTTCCTGATTGAATTGCTTATTTAGAAATTGTGAGGCAATTAGAAAAATCTAATGCCAAACACCTCAAAGGGCATAACAAACAATTAATTATGCCTAGTACCTTATGTTTTGGAGATTTTATAATGGTTTCCAATGAAGGATATCATGAGGTTGATGCTAAATTAGCACAATACAACCTACCTCTAGGTGATGTAAGAAAATAATTTAATGCAAAAGGGTTTATCCACAAGGCAAGCTTATCACAAGGGCTATTAGGGTATGAACATTTGTTCTCGGTTGAAGATGTGATAAGAAACCATGATGATGCCTCCACCACAAAAATAATGACTATGTATAACAATATTATGTTTGCAGAGGAATGGAAAATAAAAAATTTCCCATCTTATTCAAAGGAATTTGGTGAAATAGAGGATCCTCTAGCAAGAATTGAGCAACTAATTGCTCATGTTAATGAATTGATAAAGGATGTTCCCCCAGCTATTTTTGATGCACCTCATGCAACCTATTTAGGAGTACAAGCTAAAGACATAGAGCCCTTGGATTACATACCTTCACAACCTACTCTTGAGGTATTTTTTTTGTAGATACTAATATAAGTGATGAAGAGAGTGAGCATGACAAACAAATAAGTGCTCTTGTGATTGCA
This sequence comes from Sequoiadendron giganteum, assembly GCA_007115665.2. NCBI lineage: Eukaryota > Viridiplantae > Streptophyta > Pinopsida > Cupressales > Cupressaceae > Sequoiadendron > Sequoiadendron giganteum. Next base: position 304,602,146 of record CM021108.1, on the reverse strand, counting down.
CAATACGAACCCCCTCAAGAGCAGAAGATTGAAATTTGAGGCATCAGATAAACTATCTGATGATGTAATGGTCAAGGATGGACAAGAGTTTATTTCTTATTCTGATTTTGTTAAATCTTCTCAATTTAAATCATTTTTTTATGAATATAAAGGTAGAAAAATGAGACAAAAGATACAAGATATCACTCTTGAACAGGAGGCAACTGCCCTGGAGGAATTGAAATAGGAGATAGATAAGGAAATGGATTCCATCACTCCTAAAAAAGGAAGGGAATTACTCCAAGAAGCTAGGGTGTTGCTCCTACCAAAGTGGGAGAATAAGAGGGGACAAGATAATGAACTTGACAGAAGAAGTAATTCAAAAAAAGTATTCAAGATCTAGGTATAACCCAGACGAGGCCACCTTTCTTATTTGGTCACTGTACCCCCATGATAAAAGACATTATATAATCAGTAATGCAAACCAAGTATTTGGATATCTCTTGGTCCAACAAGTATTGGATACCAACCCTATGGAGACAACAGAGTTGAACATAATTGTGGAAAAATTTACCAAGGCACAGATTAAAAAATTGATTAAGGAGAATAACAGATTGAAGGAGTTGTAAAATTAGAGAGAAATAAAATCCTCCTCCTCCACATCAGATTTGTACTCCTCATGGCTTGAAAATGATAAGAGAGTGTTGGATGCACTGGTTGATGCATCCTATCGGAAGAATTTCCATTTGAAATCCTAGGGGAAATGAAAAGAATTGGAGAAAGAAGTGAAGACCATCAAATATAACACTGTATCTAAAATGATTAAAGAAAGATTAAAAAAAATGAGGAAATGTGTTAATAAGTATTGGGAACTATTCAAATAGACACAATCTACACTGGTGGAGAATGAACGATTGCAGAAGATAATGATCAAGAAAAGAAAGGAGCTCCTAGATAAGAAAATCATGAAAGGACAAATGCTACAGACATATAACACACTGGTAGAATCACTCAATGGATATCATAATAGGGTTAGGGAAGATTTTAGTTGCTTTTACTCATACCTAACACTTCATGATGACAGTGGAAATCTATGAGATTATGATAGTTGGAAGGAATAACTTGTTCGGCTTATAACTACTGCAAATTGCAAGAAATCAATGTTGAGGATATGGTCTTACAAAATTCTCACAAGCAACTCAAAAAAATGATGAATATGGAATATGATATGAAAGAGGTGATCTCTAATGTGGACACCTATTTTGAACAGGAGTACATTCATCACCTCTCTGCAATAAATTTGTTTATTATCCAAACTATAGATGTATCAGATACAATGGGACAACCATCAGAGTAGGAACGCCAACCGACAACACAATGAACGCCCTATCATGGAATAGAAGCTTTGAATAGATCTTGGGTGGTCACAAGATTTTTCTTGGAGATTAATAAACTGGTGCATTCATCTCTAGCTTGTTTTATTTTACTTATGTTTAGATATCAAATTTCATGACCTTTTGTAACAGGTTTGTAGCTTGTTCCATCTCCTATATAAGAGAGATCAAGACCCAAATATAAATTATCAGAACATATATTTTTTAGAATAGAAATTAGTAAGAAGATAGATTGCACCAATTCACCCATCCATCTCATATCATAAACTATTGTTATAATGCATATCATTTGAAGATCAATACAATGGAGAAGGTTACATATAATTACTTATTTTCTTTCAAGTGTTCAACTATTGTGTGGATTTATATGCTTATATGTTATTTGGCTATCTCCAAAGTGGCTGCTTATGTTATTCAAATTGAGTGTGTGGAAATACATTTAATTTTTCAATATAAAATTTCTATAGTGTGTGGTTTTGTTGACATTTTTTTGTCTACATAAGAATTAAAATTCCTTTTAAGAAATCAGATTTAATAGGTTCCTATTTGGATTAACGTCCTTTTCAATATATTATCTTGATTGGTTTCCCTTCACATCTGAATTAAATCCTTTCACAACTTCACAGTAACATAAGGGGATATCACTAGGATCATGAAGAAGAGTCTAAATAACTAACCTACTTGCACGTTTTCATAAGGTGTAGACATTCAAGGTGCCCAACTATTCGAGTTAAGCTGAAAAGTAGATCTACCGATCTTACAAAACCCTGTCTCCATAATCATCGTCCAATAGTGTAGGAACTAGTCATTTTTAGAACAATATCAAAAAAAATTTATTCATACACCTGATTCTCAAAATATTTTCAATAGGAAGCAGTAATTAACCTTGCATCTACTTCACCCCCATGTGACATTGTGATTAGATTGCTTCAATCAAAAATCGTAGCCTTTGAAATATACCTTATTTCTCAGGTACACCCACCTAGGTTTATCAGAGCTTGAAGAGTAGGAGGTAATCAAATTCTTGTTGCATTGTTCATGGGTCAAAAACTTGTTAAGATATTGGCACCCTCTTATGGTCTAAAAACCTGCATTTTTGAGACCTAACACAAGGATTTGTCAAGCGAGTAAGAGAGCTATGGGAGAAGCCTCATCTAAAATATTTTGAACTAGAGTTTGATGTACCATTTAGAGAGCTTTGTTTTTGTGGAGTTCCTTTCAAAGCCTCTTCTTTTATTGTTCCTATGGTAAACTATTTGGTAGAGTTGGTGGAATTACCTTTCTTAGTAATCATTATTAGTGAGATTGAGATTGTTAATCAATCAGGCGCTAATTTCTTGTAGCAATGAAAGAGTCTGAAAAGGTAGAGAGAGCTACACTAGTGACTCAAGACAAACTTTAGGTTTCAAAAACAAAGGCAATTAGGCTAGCAAACTTGTGGATCAGGCCAACATTTGGTGGAAGAGGAAGAAAGATTACTGGAACTCTGGAGGCCCACCATAATGGATTTCAGTATTCAACCATGAGAGAAGAAGAGAGAGATGATATCATGTATCAAAACATTAAGCATGCATTCTTCAAGCCAATGAAGAAGGAGATGATTAATTTGCTTAACTTTCATTTGCATAACCATATCATGGCGTGGGAACCAAGAAGACCAAGGATGTCCAATTTTATGTGGAGGTAATGGATGTGGTCCAAAATTTAGGAGGGGCAAGAAGGTCAATGTATGATCCTAATGAAATTGAGGAAGAAGAACAAGAGAGGGACAAGAAAAATAATATCAATACAAAGTTTCAAGGATTTGTCAAGCCAATAAGAGAGCTATGGTAGAAGCCTCATCTAAAATATTTTGAGCTAGAGTTTGATGTACCATTTAGAGAGCTTGGTTTTCATGGAGTTCCTTAAAGCCTCTACTTTTATTGTTCCTACAGTAAACTGTTTGGTAGAGTTGATGGAATTACCATTCTTAGTAATCAGTACTATTAGTGAGATTGAGATTGTTAACCTTGAGAGAGTAGGACTTGGGAAAAATGCATTTGATATGGCTATTATTTTCAAAGACTTCAAGCGGGATGTACTCCGGATTGACGCCATTCCTAAATCTTCGCTTGATGGAATCAAGGAATGGTTGAAATCCATGGATATAAAGTATTATGAAAGCAGAATGAACTTGAACTGGTGGCCAATTTTGAAGACTATTATTGATGATCCAGAAAAATTTATTGAAGATGGTGGTTGGCAATTTTTGAATATAGAAGCTATTGATTCTGATAATTCAAAAGAGTCAGATCAAGGATATGAACCCTCTGATGTAGCAAAGGAATCGGAATTAGATGAGGAAGGTTCAAAAGATGAATTTCTTGTGGAGATAGATGAGGATGATGAATATTTTGAAGGAGAGGAAGGTAAAACATTGTATGAATTAGAAGTTGAAGCCAGAAATGTAGATAAGGAAAAAGGAGACGAGTCTGACAATGAAGAGGAAAGGTGGCAATGAAAGGTAAAATCTACAAGGATGTCTCAGGCACCTGATATTAGATATTTGAGAGGAATGCCTACCAAGAGGCATAAAGTCAGATGAATTGAGTTCACCTACTTCCTTCTACTATTTATTCATGTGCATAAATGGTTCAGTTCTTTATACAAATGATGCATATATGTTAACTTTAGTGATGTTTTTAGTGGCTAATATTTTCCAATTGGCTGATAGTTTGAGCTATAACATGACTTGAATTGCCACATTTTTATAAAATTTTATTATAGTCTTAATTTAAATCGGAAAATAAATTATTTTATTAAATAATTTAACTAAAATTTTTTCCATAATATCTGATACATGATTAGATCATATTTGCCTAAATTTTACAAATTATAGTAGAAATCTATATTAACTCGCCAATAGTACATCATAATTATTAGTTTCTTTAGGACCATATTTATAACCTTTACATTCTACCATTGACTTATAGTATAATCTAATGTCCTGTGTTGTATTGTATGAGGTAAAATGTACCCACGATTTGTAATTTGCATGTGGTCCACAAATTTGGGTCTTATGAGCATTATAGAATATGGGTAAATTTTACCTCAGAGAGTACAATGAGGGTCATTACATCAATGATCTAAAAGTAATTTTGAGCCCCATGATAATTACAAATTGTGGGTACATTTTACCTTGTAGAATATAATGAGGGACATTATATTATATTTTAAAATAATGGGGGAAAGTAAATACTATTGTCTACCCCTTAAACCCATCAATAATTTCCACCCTTGGGACCCTACTTTTCCATGAGAATTATCTTTAGATTGGATGGATTCACCATCTTGATTAATGCATTTTCCTATTATTTTTCAAGATTCGCCAAAATTTTCTATAAAATTTTAGTTATGTAAAAAAATCACCAATAAAATTAATATTTTTTCAAAAAAGAAAAGATTCGCCAATAAAAAATAATATTTTTTCCTAAAAAAATTGAAAGATTCACGAGTTTTTTAATATTTTTTGAGGGGGGTTTCTTAAAGTTATCACTGGTTAACTTGATCAGTGCTATTAGTTTGGTAGTTTGATTTCTATGACAACCAGCCATTAGGTCGTTCTATGCAGGATCACGTTTGTGTTTTTAGTTAGCTTTTTTGGATAACTCTACTTGGTGTTAAGGACATTCCATTTATCTTATGAATGTTAAGAAGTCTAGTATTACATGCTTCTCTATGTTGATCAGATCAGGTTGCAGGTTTTTACTGCTGATTTCTTTATTTATGGAGTTTTTTTAACTTGGAAGACAAGAATTTACTACCTATTTTTAAATTAGATGGAAAAATTAAGTGGTTGGTTAGCTACTCCAAGTGATGTACACTACAAGGATGTGTTAGATATGTAGGATTCCTACCAAGATGCATCAAAACATTCTTACATGTTAAAATAATGACAGAATCGTGAGGAAGGATGTAAAAGATGCATGTGGATCACTTAGTAGAATGGCAACATGAACTCAAGGAAGCACTCCTTGAGATACCAAGGAAGAACTCATTGAGATACCATGTTTGACAAAAAAGAAGATAAATAAAATCAACTTGGGACTAAGTTACTCAAATGATACAACTCATAACTTAAATGAGGACACTTAAGAGATATTAAAAGACAATGGTCATTAATTAAAAGATGCGATAAAAATAAGGCATGAATGTCACCCACTACTCTTTAAGGCAAACAATATTTTTTCCTCAACATGAAATAATGGGACAATTGAGTGGGATCTAGGGCCAATAGAGAAGCACTTTAGAACTCATCCTACGCATCAATAAACAACTCAACACAAGAAATGAAAATTGACATATTAACACGACAATATCCAACTAAGTTATTGAAACTGAAAGTCAACTATTGATACCTCATTCTCCATCCAGATTAAAAAATCGGCCCACTTTTTTCTTTGTAACTTCTCATTTTCGAATTTATTTGGATGTCGGCCATATTTCTCCTCCTTTCAAAACATGGCACATGGACTAGTTAAACTAATTGATATGAAATCATTTACTTTTTCCTAGGAAATTAAAAAAAAATCATTTAACATATTAAATATACTTAAAAATTTACAAATCAAGGCCTATAAACCTTTATGGCCATTGTGATCCATGGCACAAAGTTTTTGAAGCCTTACCTTGGAGGCCTTGTCCTGAAACATATACTAATTCAATTTAACTATGCACAAATAAAATTTAAAAATCGTTTAATAAATTTGATATAATCTTATGAGAAAATTCAAATACCTACGTACTCTCCTCACCAAACTTCCTCTGTGCTTCAAACTTCTCATATTATTTTACAATCTCTTTCCATACTTTGACACTTACATCAGTTTGCCTCTTTTTGAGCCTTAGCTTAGGAGGGATTTTTTTATGTTCTTTGTTTGGTTGCACTGATATCTCTTGCAATTTCGAGACATTCATAGATTTACCTTCTTCACAGACCAACCTGTGCCAAATTCAATCTCCATGTCACTGATAACTGCTTTTTGTAGGTGTATGGGTATCTTTGAGAATGGAAAATGTAGATGGTCTTTGAACTATTGAAGGAATGATTCCTTCAACCTACTCACAAACTCTTTTCCAACAACTGTCATTTGGACTTCCCCTGAAACCACATCGTGTTCTATCTTGGTATTGAAGGTACCAATGAAAGATTGAAAACTTGTGGTGGTGGAAGAAGTCTATGTCCCAGGAGTGGTTGAGACAATGGAATCCTCTGCTCCCTATTCCACGTTCGTAGAGTTTACTATTATTGGTTTCCTCCCAGATCTTTTTCTTGATCTAGGACTGCTTGGGGAATCAATTGATTCCCTTTAACATGGTTGATTTGGTTGTAATGTTTGAGGGGCTTCACTAGATCAGTTTTCTATGTATTTGGCAAGAATTTTCCAGTGCACATCATCCAATTTTCTCACTACCTCTGCCCCCAAAATGGAAGTCGATGCTCTTTATCTTTGTTAGTCACATGTCCCTATATATAAAATAAATTTCTTCTTTTAAATTTAAAAATAAGAAAGTAAAAAGTAAAAATGGAAGAAACAAGGGAAACATTTACAAATCTATAAATTGACAATGAATTACCTCATTGTGGCTAGAGTTTTCTCCCTTTTCTCTCTTCCCTGTGTCCCTTGACATTTTGAGGCGACCTAAGGAAAATTATTTTCATCTAGTCTATGGAGGCAAACGAAGTACATACTATTAGGTATGAAATTTTTCATCCAGTTTGTGGTATGAAAGTTTTACCTTGAATGACCCTCTTTCTAGATTTAAACGCCTATGAATCAATTTCTTGCACATCTCTATAGAATATAAATATATTTGAAAGGATATAAATATATGCAAAATGCATCTAGTTTGTGGTATGAAAGTTTTACCTTGAATGACTCTTTCTAGATTTAAATGCCTATGAATCAATTGCTTGTGCACATGTATAGAATATAAATATGTTTGAAGGATATAAATATATGCAAAATGCATCCAGTTTGTGGTATGAAAGTCTTACCTTGAATGACTCTCTTTCTATATTTAAACGCCTATGAATCAATTGCTTGCACACCTGTATAAAATATAAATATATTTGAAAGGATATAAATATATGAAAAATGAAACAAATGTACTGTAAAAAAATCAATGCTTGCGCATGTGTATAGAATGGTAATATTTGTGGGATAAAAAAGTGTGGTTTTATTGAGAGTTAACATAGATAGGTCCCATGCTCGAGTCGCATCCACTGATTAGAAATAAAATGAATGTGTGCACACAATCAATTCGAAACCATGAGCTCATTATTCTATAAAATATTTGTGGGAATGAAAAAATAAATCATAATGTTACCTATGGTGTCGCAAAGTAAATCGAATTTTCTATCTACTTTATTGTAGCCCTCCTTCACATTTTTTTTCTCTTGTTTTTCCTCTCTTCCTTCACGCAAATTTTTTCTCTTGTCATATCTTCCTTCTTGACGCAAGAAGTTTTAAATTTTTTTTCATGGTTCAGTAGTCGGTGCTATAATCGGCGTAGCAAAGTGCACCTAATTTAGCACTGCCTTTCAGCCAAAAATGTTTAATCTGTTTGGGATGCAAAAGGCAGTGCAATGTGCACCTAATTCAGCACCTAGTAGTGCAAACTAATGTATTTTTCTTGGAAGTTAATAAATAAATTGATCCTAAATGACTTCATCTTCATATGTTCCAAGGGAGAAATCATGGTTCCCTGTTTTATCTATTCCTTATCCCATGTCAATTTTGTGGGTGCAAAGCTAATAGAGGTTAGATTTGTGAACTCAGAAATGACCCCTATACAACTAGATGAGTCATCTAAAGTGTGAAATATATGTCTAAAGTGAGGTTTTGTGTTGGATAGCATATTCGTTGAAATGATATAATTGGTGGACTAAACATTATTTACTATGTTGTGTATTATAGGGGCAAGACAAGGCCATGGAAACAAATCATGTCATGTCAAATGAGGACAAAACGGCTGAAGCCGGACATCAGGTACTCGAATTTTGACTTAACTTATGAAAAAATGATCTGATGGAATTTTGTGATACGCCCATATTTTTTCATAGTATTATTGAAATTTATAATGTATTATCCAATCTTGACATAAATTAATGCATGTTGTTGATTATTTTAGATGGAGATTGGAGAAAATGCAGAGCCTAAGCATTCAACTAGTAAAAGAGGAAGATATATTGTACGTGGATGTGGACCTAAAACTGTTAAATCACATAGACAACAGTGGGTGTTCGAGGATATGACAATGGATCTTCCAAACACAATAGTTGATTGCACTGAACAAGAGGTTGGTCAAGACAATAGTACATGGCATGAATACTTTGAAAAAATATATGACTAAAGTGAGGTTTTATGTTGGATAGAATATTCATTGAAATGATATAATTGGTGTAGTAAAAATTATTTACTATGTTGTGTATTATAGGGGTGAGATGAGGCCATGGCAACAGATCATGTCATATCAAATGAGAACAAAATGGATGAAGAGGGACATCAGGTACTCAAATTTTGACTTAACTTAGGAAAAAATGATTTAATGGCATTTTGTGATATGTCCATTTTTTTCACAGTATTATTGAAATTTATAATGTATTATCCAATCTTGACATAATTTAATGCATGTTGTTGATTATTTTAGATGGAGATTTGAGAAAATGTAAAGCCTAAACATTCAACTAGAAAAATAAGATATGTGCGTGGACGTGGACCTAAAATTTTTAAATCATGTAGATGACAGTGGGTGGAAGAGGATATCACAATGGATCTTCTAGACACAATAGATGATTGCACTGAACAAGAGGTTGGTCAGGACTATAGTACATGGGATGAATACTTTGAGAAAATTATTGTTTGTGGATGTTTTGTATGTTGTGGAAATAAAAAATTCAAACCAACAATTGTATAAAGACATTACATATATGATGAGATTTCAGTAGGTAGTATGCCTCCTACAATCAATTCAAGTCCAATAGAAATTGTAGTAAGGAATTTTCCAATTTGATATAAATAACATGTATACTTCATTTAAACATTGTTTTATATTATTTAAATAACTAATTTTTTTCTCAATGGATACTTGCAGGATAAAGCTCTTGGTTTAAAGTTTCTTGGATCACTGACTTCAAGCCTAGAGGGCAATGATCATTTATCAGATGATACATCTAAAAAAAATGTGTGCCAATATACCAGCTCGAAAGATGAGTAATTGATGAAAACAAGTCATAGAACAAGAACCGGTTTAAAGATACATAATTTTCTTAAAGATAGGGGGAAGGTGGACTGCATACCCTATGAGAATGAATATGATGGATATGATGACTTTCCCTTTTGTTTTGAGATCAATTTACAAAGAGACATTTGATCATCAACTATATTGTGCTTGGCCTAGTGATCAACAACTACCTAGAGTGTACGAGGTGTTTCAATTTTGGGGATACAACTACATAATACGACCCTCCAATATTCATGAAGTGAATCTAGGCCTCTTTATTTTACAAAATGTACATGTGGGATCTAAACATAGAAACAATTTAGAACAAACCACTAGGATATTAATGCCATATTATGGTCCATCATATTATAGTCATGAATGGAGAAGGCTAGCAGAATATAAGCCTAGCCTGTAAGCATATGGTCTAAATTCGAATATGTATACACATCGTCTCCAATTGGAAAGTGGAAAATAAATTAATAGAGGTCATCTTATGTATATATATGGGCGTGTATACACACACAAAAATATTGCAAGATTTATAAATAGTAGTAAGGGAAGGGACCCTAATGTAAGACCGAATTGTCAATTTGTGGAGGTTATAAATGATAAAGATTGAGATATGGAAAGAGAGGTTGATAGATTGATAATGGTTATGGCTAGTAAAGACCTTACCATTGAAGATGAGTTATTGATTGATTATACCTTCTTAAAATGCACTCCTCTGCAAAAGAAAAGGGGAGAACAAGGTCTCCCTAAGGATGTTCTTAAGGGCAGAAAACCAAAGAATAATAAATGAGTGAGGACTGATGTTTTATAAACTATGTTGTCAAAATTGTGTTTTATTTCAATTATTGTATAAAAAAGGTAGTCTATAAAATAATGTTCCATTATTCAATTGATGTATATATGTTCATACAATTTATATTTTCATTTTTTAAGCCATATTTGATTATATTTCTTTGAAATTGATATATTTATGATTTATCCAATCGTTTCCAAATATTAAATAATGCCTACATTTTTTGATAGGTAGAAGATGTTGATGAAACACATACTAATACCCAAGATCCAACTTGGTTATTAATATTTGGACGGGATGATCCAAACCATCCTTTAAACCATACCAGGGTGAAAAGAGAAAAATTGAAGAAAATGCTACCACTTGAGAAATTTGAAGAGCTGATGAGATTGGCATACACTGATGGCATGCCACCTAGCCTTAATGATGATGATCATGGTAGTGAAAATGCAGAGAATGAAGAAGGATTGAATGAAATTCTTACAAATTTCTTTGGGGATGGAAACAATGATGACAATAATGATCATATGGTTGATAGTAACGATGATAGTAGGGGTAATTACCACCAATGTAATGTTGATGATAACAAGCTGAAAGACTCCATCAAGCAAGCAATGAAGACACTTGTGTTCAAATCAGGTGCAAGTAGAACCTCAAAACTGGTATGCACATTAATATTATTAGAAATCAAGTCACTATTTGGTTGGTCAAACAAAGGATTCACTACCCTACTGGAGTGAGTTGAAATCTATTTCTTACTTTGCATTGTCAATTGGTGTATACAATTCATAAACATTCATCGAATTCATTTATATTTCTTCAAGGGGATTTTAAAACCATATATTGTATATAAATAGTCCTAGTATAGATTGACATATCAAACATGTTCATCATAACTCAAACATTCAATTGATTTAATCTCTAGAAATCTACAGGGCACTAAAACTAAAATATTCCCTTAAGACAATGTGTTTCCATCAACTTGCAGAGAGGCGCATCAATTGTTGGCTAAGTTGGGGAATTAATATAAGAAAATTCAATCATGTAAAAATGATTGCATTTTATACAAAGATGAATATCAGAACAAGGTAGAATGCCCTATATGCAAAGAGAAGAGATATCGTACATATGTACAAGGTCCTACAAATCCAAAGAAGGTTTTGTGTCACATGCCAATTATACCTAGAGTTCAATGAATGATTCATTGCAATTCACTTGCATAATTGATGGACTGACATGCAAAGAATAGGAGTAAATATGGATTCATGGGAATTCCAGCCGAATCCAAAGCAATGAAACACATAGAGGAAAAATGGCCAAGAAAATTCAAAGAGGAACCCCATAGTATCAGGTTTGGTCTTGCAATTGATGGAGTGTGCCCATTCTCTTTCTTGAGCTCAAATTATAGTGTTTAGCCAATTGGATTGATAGTATACAATATTCCCCAATGGATGAGTGTTAGAAAGGAGCACCTGCTGACTCTCATTGCTCCAAGAAAACATGACGTTAAAAAAATGGATTTTTATCTTGCACCTTTTATTGATGAGATGCAACTGCTATGGAAAGGCATAAGAATGTATTACATATCATGGCCTCCATCAAATAGGTCCTTCATGTTGTATGGTGTGCTATGTTGGACTATTCATGATTTCCCAGGACTTGGTGTTTGTTCTGGTAAGATAAAAATATTTATGTATTTATACTCATAATTTATTTTCATCCCAACTTTCATACTTAGTTTTATACTATTTTTTTGATGTTATTAACATTACTTGTTGAATTGCAGGGCTTGAAACACAGATGATATTTGCATGTCCAAGATGTGTAGAACAATTTCAAGGGTAGTATTCTAAAGATCTACATAAATTTATTTATGCAAACAATGAGATTTTTCTACCACTAGATCACAAATGAAGAAATCACCAGAAGAATCAATTTGATTGAAAAGTTGAAAATAGAGGCCCTCCCATGATTATGGGTCCAGGTGATCGGTTTAAGAAGTATGAAGATGTTTAATTGAAAGCTTGGGAGGTTTTTTTTTATCAGGCTAATTCAATTGAAGAACCAAAACAAGTTGTAGTTCATATGCCAAAATGAATGAAAAGGAAGTCCATATTTTATGAGCTCCCTTACTAGAAGGATCTATTAATATCTCACCTATTAGATCCTATACACATCTTTAAAAATGTCCCAGATTATATATTTTGACATATATCGGGAAAAGAGAAGGACACCTTGTCTTTGAGGAGAGATATTGGTCATTCATGTACCAAATTTGATAGAAAAAATTTGTGGCCAAGCAGGGAAAATGAAACATATGCAAAAGCTCCATTGATTTTGAAAAAAAAAGAGCTAGACCAACTAAAAAATTTCATTCGTTCAACAAGGACACCTACTGGTTGTGGTTCATCATTGGCTAAATCTTTTACAGTTGATGGACATATCACAAGATTTTAAACACATGATTTTCATAATTTAATGGAGGTACTATATATCATCATTTAACATTTACTAGTAACATTGATTAAGTACTAAATATATTCTGATATTTTATTGTGTGAGAAAAAAATATTGATGACCTTTTCATAAATGCTTTTGATAGCATATCATGTAATTGGCAATTAGGGTGGATTCCTGTCTTACAGTTGACTTAAGGAATTCCATAAGTTCATTGTCAACATTTACAAGGTATGTGGTTATATGAAATGTTCATGCATGAGAGACATAGAGATATTATATTGCATTTTAATTTTTGACTAAAGGTTCATACTAATTTACTATTCTTATATTAGGTGGGTGACCTCTAAGGAGATCCATGAATGTGAAGTGCCAAAGTAAAAGAAGGGAATTGTAGAAATTGCATGTGTATTTGAGAAGGAGCTCCCTACAAGTTTCATGGACCTACAAGTCCATTTACTTATACACCTAGTCGATGACATTGAATTGGCACGTGTCGTATCAACGAGGTGTATTTTTTTGTTTGAGAGGTATATGAAAACTCTTAAATGATATGTCTAACAAAAGGCACATCCAGAGGGTTGCATGGCTGAAGGGTATGTATTGAATGAATCATTTTTCTTCCTGTTTGAATTCCTTGGTAAGGATTTTGAAGATGGGTCACACATCTAGGATGAGGAACGAGCATTAAATATTATTGATGGAGAAAAACAACAATCTAATGGTGTTGAAGTAAAAATTAGTAAGTAAATTCATGATCAGTGTGGTTGTTTTTCTTGCAATCATTAATTTACTTTATAATTTATTTGTCAAATTAACATCATGACATTTGGAGTTTGAAATAAACATGTTGACATGTAATAGGTGTAGACGAAATTTCTATACTCGACAAGTTCATTCTATACCACATGGACTTTATGAACAAATAGATTGATCTGTATGATAAAAAGAGAGAAGAAGTGTTAGAAGCAAGGAGACAGTTTAAGAGATCAAACCCAAAAAATACTCTAATTCCCATTGATTTGCTTGGGAAATGGGGCAGAGATTACATACTAGAATGGGTTACTGAACAAATTCAAAATCAAATAGAAGATGTAGGTATAGATTCAGACATAACAAACGATGAAATCAACATTTCTAGAGGATGTGAAAGAAAGGTAAAGTTGGAATTTTACAAAATGTTGTTTCCTTACTATTAACTATTTTAATATTCGTCATTATATTTATTTTCACTGAAATAAATGGTCTTTCACAGACAAGGAAATGTCTGGCAATGTGGGCATATGGCCACCATTATCGTGTAGAAAGTGTAGATGTAAAGAGATGATCCTTCTATTGTGGCATCATGGTTGAATTCAAGAAATCCAGTCGATCAAGCTCAAAAGATAAGAATATAATTGAAGGGAATCTATAATCTATTGGGAAAATACAAGAAATTATTGAGTTGGATTATTGTTCTTTTAAATGTTGTATTTTTAAGTGTAGATGGTATGAAACATTTGAGAGGACACGAAGACATGATACCCATAGTGGATTGTTTTCTATAGATTCATCATGCTTCCTACCAGAGGATAAGGAGCCTTATGTTCTACCAATTCATTGTGAGAAGGTATTTCTTTAACTCAAACAAGAAGTGGTAGTGATCATTAATCTATTAATTCATAGTTCATTACGAATATATTCATGTGTTTATCAATCAGTAAAATTGTTATAACATACGTCTAATATATGTATTTCATTCATATGCAGGTATTTTTCTACGAAGATATTTCGGACCTAAAATGGATGTTTTCCATACATTATGATCCAAGATTAAGGCATGTATTTGACTAAACATTAGGGGATACTAAGCAAAACAATGATGGTGAACAAAATGAGAGAGAGGGATTGGATAAAATTGAAGAAATTGACATCCATGATGATGTTGAAGATGGTTATGTTCAGGCACAAGAAGAAAACAATCCAAAGTTAGATGATGTTATGGAAGACAACAATATGGATGGTATAGAAAATGATGATCCAAATAAATCTGCTAACAATATAGATTGTGTACAGTCAAATTTCAATGATGATGATGATGATAATATTAAATACTTGAAAGAACATATGAACATTGACAATGATGCATTGCATGAGATTATAGCAGACAAAATGTTAATGACCAAGACAACTAAATTTTTAAATTATTTGTAATCCATGTTTAAAAAAGGATGATTCTTATGGCCCAAAATTTGAAATGCTTCAGTAATATTATGTGTGTCGATACAAATTACCTATTGCAATATCCTTAAATTGTTTAATATTTGATATGAATTGTTGGCAGAAAAAATTATGATTAATTGTATACTTTTTCCATTCATTTGGTATCAACATATGTTCATGAAGATACAAAAGTTAATAAAATATTAACGCATGTAACTCACAATTATTTAAATAAGCAACTTTGTTAACTTTGCTATTTTTAAATAGTTTCCATTTTTATTTTGAACATGTAACTGAAAGCATCCACAGTAAATGCTTTACTATATCAGAATATTCATTCACATAAGCACAGTATTGACGCTCAATAACTGATATTCATCCAAATATGAGAAGAATAATGTACGGAAAACATAAGAAAAAATTCAAAATATCTGATAATAAGATGTTTTATTTCATTCATAAGCTCAAAATAATCACACGGTAGCAAAAAATGTACCCTAATAAATCTTATGAATCTAAATAACTTGAATAAAGCACTTCGGAGAAAACATAGTAACAAATAAGCATGAAATTTAACACAACAATTGAACACAAAATAGATTACCAATTATGAGCAATCTTCTCCATTATTTTGTTTCAAATATATATACATTTATAGCAGAAGCCTTTGATATGATATGGATGGGTGGAATGTGCAATCTATCTTCTACCTAATGCCTACTATAATGGAAATGAAAATGGAATATGATATGATGATCCTCTCAAAATTGGCCTTGGTTTCCTATTTATATAGGAAGCAACAAGCTTTAGGCCTTTTACAAAAATAAATGACCCTTCAAAACTACTTCTTTTACTAACTAATTAGTTTGCATAATTGAAGAAATAACAAGGCTCAAGACACTTTAGATGTGTGTTTCCTTTAATAAACATAGAAAGCCCACTATCATTGATATGGAAAAGCTTTCCTCTCCATGATAGATGTCCAGATGCCCTCACCTTAGTGACATACTCGTTTGAACTCAAATACTTCTCTTCCCATTAATACATCATAAAATCTGATGGCCACTGATATTCCTGGATCTTTGGTATGTTTGCAAGATGTTTCTTCCATCAACTATCCAGTAGTGCCTTTGTATCATTGATAAATTCTAGATATCTAGCATCAAGAGAAATCAATCCAGACATGATCAAATTGAGCCTGTGAAGACTGGTGTCACTATCCCCCTAAACATGGGTTAAACACTTATGAATAACTTGACCAAATTCCTTCTTCCATTCATCCAAGTTTTTTACTTGACCATCATCTTTCACAATTTCTAGTGTATACCATTGTTTTAAGGTATGAAATGAATCCATTCGTGCCACAATCCTCTTATCCTCCCATTGTATATACTAAAATTCATCAATAATAATTTTTACTATTCTCTGAGTTAGTTTTAATGTTGTAGGAGCATCAGGACTCCTTTGTAGAACTCATCATAACTTAGATAGAGTGTGGTGAATAGGCTGCCACCTTTGAAATAGGGGGTCCAATACAAGCATATGTGCTTTTATTTGATCAATTGCTCACTTAAGTGAATTATAACTTTCATGCACTCTATCCAGTTTATCAATAACCAGCTTTATTATGTACTCAATAATATTTTCCATAACTTCATAAACTTTCCTTTTTTACTTCATCCTCAGCCTGCTTCATTTCATCCACTTCCTTCTCAGGATTATTTTCTTGCTCATCCAGAATGCTATGTACAATATTTAATGGAGCACTAGGAAGATTATATAGCACTATCTCCTTGCTTTGTGAAGTTCCTGCTCCTTTTAACTGTTCTTTCAATTTGACATTCTCCATAAACAATTTATTAACTTCATCATTTAATATTTTTTGTTCCCTTTCATACTCCTTTAATTTTTCCTCCTATCCCTTAACAGTTGCACAATTGAACATGGTTGAATGCATGGTCATTTTGGTTGCCTCCAAAGGGATGGTTTCATGTATTGTTCTTACCATTGCTACCCCTTTCATTCCCTATATTACATCCAATAGTTTAGGCTTCTGTGTGTTTTTCTGCTTGATCCAAATGGTCGGGGTTTCAATTTTGGGGTTATACCTAGTTCCACTTACTCCTTCATCAGATTCAAACTCTACAACTAAAATTGGATCTTATTGAGCCCATACTTGATCAAGCAAAAAAAATTATTTAATTCCAACCCAGGAAAAATGAACATGTTGCTCTTCAAAATAATCTCTCTAGCCTTTTGAGGGCTGATGTCAATGTGGTCAACCCTCAATTCATTGAAGGTTTGTGCCACCATTTTATTCTTTTCCATTTCTTCAACTCCCACTTCATCTAACTCCATTTTCTCTTCAATTTATTTTATCTTCATCTTTGTCTAGAAATCCCTAAACTTTGGAATCTTGATGAACTCATCATCCTCTATAAACCTCCTGGCAACAATTTCTCTCTCATCTTCATGTATCTCTACACTTTTTTTTTTGCATCATCCATCCTTTCCTCATGCCTATGGGTGATAGTCTCATGGATGGGATTATCAACCTCAATATTAGCCTTTAATGATTGCAATACAATGGCCACATCTTTAGTATCTCCCACCCCTTCACTCTCCTCATAAGGTACCAATGGCTTAATGCTCTATGTCTTTTGTCTCTTACTCCATGGGACATTCTGATGCTATATCTGAGGTTTTTGTAGTTATCTTACCACCATGTTCCTAAAGATACACTTCTTTTTACAATATAAATCCTCAAATTTATCAATTATCCAATTGATCCTCCTAATGGGGTCTTTTTGTTCAATGAAATAGCCATAATTGTTTTTGTCATTTTTCTTCTTCCTTCCTTCAAGCTTCATTAGAACCTCCCATTTCTTCCATCTGAGGCATGCTTCTGGAAAAGTAAAGCAGTTTCTTATCACATCTTCCTCATAATCTACTTGGTATGCCACTATCATTTTGGTAAGAAGATAATGCCTTATGTTATTCATATGATTTTTAGGGTCAAAGGCTCTTTATTTTCCATAACCCAACACATATCTTGTCTTCAAGTAATATTGCAACTCCTCTAGTGTATCTGAGCCTACTGTCTAGTCTCCACATTTGGTTAAGTTTAGCATAAATGTGCCCTTCTTTTGTTTGTGCATTACATCCTTTTCCATCCACATCATTTGCCACATAAATTCAAGAAATGCTAATCTGAGGGGCATGAACTTTGGTAGTATGTGTGGAGTAGTAGGGCAGCCATAGGTTCTTATTATTTTAACTTTTGGGAAAAAGAACCAATCACCAAAATTATCTGTGTGACCCTATTCCTGTCTCAAGTCCAAAGATATTAACAATTGTTGCATTTTATTTGGCAGTCTTGGCATTGAATAACCAAGAACTTGAAGGATTATGTACACAAAGTCTTCATAGAATATAGCAAAGCTTGAATTCTTGCACTGACTATCCTAAAGATAGCACCACTTTTGGATGGATGTGGCATTCCTTTGCTCATCCACTCTAGCCAAGTCGATTCGTTTAGTCCAATGGTCCCGATTATGGTATAGTATCAAATGGCACAATAAGGAATAGTGTTTGAATGTAATCAATGCTCTATCATCTATGACTTGTGAGAATTTATCATCCAATTCCCTCTCAAGGTATGAAGGAAAGTCATAATCAATATTAGTCTTAGGGTTTTGAATTCTCATGGCCATCATCATTAGGCTTATTGGCATTTTATCTTGAGCATCCACCCCTAGTACTTGGCATAGAGCTAGATATCTATTCACAAAATTATACTGAAAATCTGTCATAGTGAATGGTTCAATATTAGAAGTAGAAATGGGAATCATTCTATTACTAATGCATCTTTTCATATATAGGGGTAGTTGATCACTTCTATAAGTTCTTCTTAACTTCTTATAATCTTCCTCGCTCTTCTATAGGTTTATTTTGGTCAAAGCCTTCTTGTTTAAGCCAAAACAATCAATGATACCAGCTTTGGTTACCTCTACCAGTATTGATCCATTTGGAAACCTTACTATCTTGGTTGCAAAGTTATAATGCTTGGCTAGTAATATGATAAAATCCACATCAATAAACATGTTTGTGACAATCAACTTTGCTAAATATAACATCCAAGGGTTTGACACTAGAATCTTCTCATTTATCTTACTATAAAAATACCAAAATAATTCCCACCCAGATTTGGGAATGAGAGCATCCCTACAACCTTGTGCAGTGTCTATGAGAAATTTCTTATTTCTCTCCTTGGTTGATCCTGGAAGTATATCTAATATAGACTGGTAGAGTGGTCTCTTCTTTACCTTAGGTTCTTCTTCATTAATTTTTGCCTTACTTTCTTTTACTTCCTATTGTTTTCTTTTAGGAGGCATATTTCAATTTTTCCTACTATGACTTCAAATCATAGAGGTCTACCAAATACTATAGAAATCAAGCTTCTTCAGAGGGTTATTCATGCACTTACCCGAGTGCTCATCATTCATAGAGCTGCTTTTCTCAGTGTCCTCAACTCCATCCACAACAATGCATTTCAACTGAGCACAGTCTTAGGCAAATTCACTTCTTTTGAGGGTGTGGTATTTAGTCATATCAGTATTAATGCCAATTATTTGCCAAATAGTTTCCCAACAAGCTCAAATCCTTGAAATTAATTTTGAAGCATGTGTGAGGGAATTTATTGCTGTAAATTGTAATGATGCCACAATTATTGTACTACCATCATCTCTTATTATACTCGTTGTGGTATGGCGGTGTTTTTCCCTTCCATTCTAATGTTTACCACACTACTGCCTTACTTAAGACCTCTTAATGTGGGGTTGTGGTGTATACCACTCTACCGCAGCCATATTATCCATCTCACGTGGTACTGTGGTGTCCACTTTTCTTCCATGCTTACCACTCTACTACCTTGCTCAAGAATTCTTGTTGTGTGGTTGCGGTGTACATCGCTCTATCGCATATGTTGCTCGCCCTCACGGTGGTATAGCGGTGCATACTTTATCTTCTTTTTGTTTTCCACCTTACCATACTCCTTTGAATTGCCTAATGCAGGATGGCTTGAATGTAAGTCAACTAAAAAATATTATGGCCCAACTATAGGGAGCATTTAAACGATTAACCATACGTGGTGACCAACTAACTTAGAACTCGGGGCCGATACAAAGAACGATTTTAATGGCTCAACTCATGACCTAAATGACTGAAAACCGGATGCATTAGGTCAACATGAAATTATAATTCCCAATTATGGGAAAAAAAATTCTCATAATTAAATAGTTTAAAAATAAAATTAAAAACTCAACTAATATTCTGAGAATGGGAATTATAATGTACATTCTTTTTACATATACATATTTTTTTTTGTTTAGTATTTAATTTGTTTTCTTAAATGAAACAATTCAAATAATACAGTCACTTACAACCAAGCTAACAACCAGCAATATAGTCACTTAGAACCACAAAAAAAAAAGATAATTACTAGAATTTATATTTTTTTGGTATGTAAGCAAGAGATTGTATTAATCAAATTTCAAAAAATTATAGATCGTCTACCATTACAGGAAAATATTTCCAATAGATTTCCCAACCAGCCAAAAACCTGAGCCTCAGAATTTTTAGGCTACCAAACCACCCATTTCAAGCCTCATAAGAGGCCAAGACAACCACCAAAACATTACCAAAAAACTAACCGAATTACCACCACCAGGAGCCACTGATGATCATAAAAGCCAAAAAACTGGCACCATCCCACCACGAGCCCAAGGTCACAGGAATCCATTGAGATGGGAAAAGTCATTGAATTCCTCCACCAACTCCAAATCCTCAATCTCCACCAGCTCAAGAGATTTTTTTAGATACTCCATCCCAACTGCAGCCACCATCTGATGCCTGACCAACACCATTCCTTTCGGCTCCAATAGAAATAGAAAAAATTGGACCATTGCATCAAGAGGTTTTAGCATTTCCAAGTCTTTCAGATGCTACACCCCAGAGTTGCGAATATAGGCCAAAATAACCTCATCCATGCTACCCAAGGGGTTAGGCTTGAATAGCTTACTCATCATTGCTCGAACCAAGCTTTTGGGGGTGCTTTAATAAAGAAAAGACACCAAAATATCTGAACTATGTGGGAATTAACTCGAACTGTTTCACTGTAGGCCACATGCTCTTAGCCCAAAACCATTTTCACCATGACCACCATCAAGGAATCAAACTCTAGAAGAATATGTTTGAGCCTCTAGTCCGTGAGTTTTTTGAAACCCCCTGACTCACACCACAATCCAAGAAAATTAGAGTGTTGTGCCCAAAGTTGGATAGTGCCCCAACCAATTTAAACACTTCATACTTTGCGTCCTTCTCCATTATTCTTTATCACCCAAGCGAAGCCTCTCGAAGAAAATGTAGAATGCGGAGATCACCACCTTCACTAGATTAAAATGAATGCCACCCTTTCATGGAATTTAGTATAATTCGTACATGCCACCATTTGAGTTGTCAAAAAGTCATGTCGAGACCACCAGCCAAGAATGTCATACTCCCCTGGTATAAACAAGGGTGACATTTGATCATGGTTTTTTTTAGTATTTAATTAATTATAAGGATATGTAATATTTTTTATTTTTTTTCCATTTTAAACTTTAGAATTAGTAGGTATAATTTTTATTTATATTAGGTATTTAAATAGTTTTAAAATTTTAAAAAAACTCAACTAATATTATCTAAAAAAAATTATAATTGCTAAATGTTTAGTTTACCTTTTCAAAATTTAAAAATGGAAAAGAATATAAAAAGAAGACAAATCCTTATTAATTAAATACCAAAAATAAAAAGTACAATCCTTATAATTAAATATTAAAAAAAGAAATATGTATATGCATAGAGTATTTTGTTAACCAAGTGGTTTGTAAATTTATACCAAGCATGGAGTAAAACGATAGAATAGTCAATTTAGTAGAATAAAAAGTAATTTTGTCTAGCGCTTCATGGTAATATAGGGCTCACAAAACAAATAATATTTACATGCCTATAAAAAAGTAGAATAAAAAATACTTTAACCACACGTGGTAGCAGATATTATGCAGCATACACAAAAGTAAATTATATGCAATCTGTATAAGATATTATGCAGCATGGGGCAAACTTTCCCAGGTAAAGTGTTATTATAATGTGATAAAATAATCAAGAAAAGGGAATCAATGGACCAAATAGTTTCAAGGGTCAAAAGTCTAATATCAACCATCGATTGGCAGTTTCATGTTTGTCTTCTTCAAATAGGATATTCCTTCGGTGTAAAATATATAGTGCCATCCTGATAAATAGTACCAACTTTTCAAAAAAATGGAGAAAAATACATTAAACCCTTAATTAACCCTCAATGTCCCTCAACCCTAGTTAAACCTTAATCCCTCATAACCCCTAAAAACTCTACCCTATACATTGGACCCTCAACCCTAATATTCCCTCAACTATATACATACCCTCAACCCCTATACCCTCTACCAGCCTATACAATATTGGACCCTTAACCCTAATCCGTCAACCATATACCCTCAACCCTCTACCCTCAACCTTAAACCCTAATCCTTGAACCATATTATGCCCTCTACCCTTGAACCTAATCCCTCAACCCTAATACCTCAACCCTAGTTAAACCCTCAAATCCAATTACTAAACTCTCTACCCTAGTCACTTAACCTTCAAACCTCAATCCCTCAACCCTTAATTAACCCTCAACCCTCTACCCTCTACCATCAACCCTAGTTAAACCCTAATTTCACCTCAACCCCTATACCCTCTACCTGATACATTGGACCCTCAACTCTAGTAATTAATCATTGAACCTGCATATACCCTCAACCATCTACCCTCAATGTTAAACCCTCAAGCCTCAACCCTTAAACCCTCTTATACCCTCTACATCCCTCTATCGATCTACCCTATACATTAAACCCTCAACCCTAAATTCTCAACCTTCAACCCTAGTTAATCCCTCAACCCACAACCCTTAAGCCCTCAAGTACCCTCAACCCCTATACCTTCTACCCTCTACATTGGAACCTCAATGTCCCTAATTGACCTTCAACCATATTATATCCTCAAACATCCTAGTTATACCCTCAACCCTAAACCCTTAAACCCTAAATTGGCCTTAAACCTTCTACCCTCTACCCTCAACCCTAATCCCTCAACCGACCTATACCATCAACCCAATACCCTAAACCGTTAAACCATCGACATCCCTCTACCCTCAACCGACCAATATGTACCCTCAACCCTAAGCCCTCAACCCTTAAACCCTTAAACGTCCCAAGTAAATTACTCTAGTCTACCCTAGCTCCTCAACCCTCAACCCTTAAACCCTCGACCCTCGACCCTCTACTCTCAACCCTCTAATACCCTTAATAAACCCTAATACCTCAACCCCTATACCCTCTACCCTATACATTGGACCCTCAACCCTAATCCTTGAACCATATACCCTCAACCCTAGTTAAAACCTAAACCCTTACACACACCCTAAATTCTCAACCTACAATCACACTTAATACCTCAACCCTTAATCCATACGTCCCTCTCTATAACCCTAATCCCTCAACCCTATGTTAGAGTAATTGGGTATTTACTTTATTAATTAAACAATATTTGTTTAATTACGTAAAGTTCTCTTTTACCTCTTTTCACTTAAGCTGACATTGGGTACATAATAATTAATTACTTTATTAATTATTATTGTGCAAGCCTAGGGTTTTCCTTTTTACGGTTTTCATCTATATGTAGTTGAAAACTATCTTTTGTGTAATTATTCATTTTACATTTTAGGTGAATACATTGCTCCACATTCTTGAGCATTTCCTTTGTTGCTTCTCTTTGCTTCTCCTTTTAACAGGTTATTTGCTTGCAGAGATATTTGGGCTTCTATGGTGTTGTATTATCTCAACTCCAACATGGTATCAGAGCTTCAGATCTGCAGCTGCTTGTTCTTGTTTTGAAGGATTTTAGACCTACAAGAGTTTATTGCAAGTCGTTTTTTATTGGAGCCGTCATCATTTTTGCTTCAAAAATTCAGTTTTCACTCATTTGCAAGAAAAACAATTTATGGGTTTTGTAGCCAGTGTCAAAATTTGAACTGGGTATCTTTTAGATTTTGCATATCTTGTATAGATCTGAAGAAAATCACTATTGAAAAAATGATGCGCGTCATTTTTCTCTTGGCTGAAAGTAAAAAAAAAATCATTTTCTCATATTCTGCTTGTTGGATCAAGAAACAATTTTTGGGTTTTTATTTTTGTCTACAAACAATGAGTAGATTTTCCAAAAATCAAGTTAGAAATAAACATTTTTTGCTAGAAAATTCGTTTCCTCCAAGTTAAATTCAGTTTTTGAAAAATTCATAACTTTTGGCCATGATGTCCATTTTGTGCAAACGAATAGGCGTTGGAAAGGTGTTACAGTGCTCTTTCTAGATCTACAGTCTATTTTATTAGAATATTTACCAGGTATTTTTTATTTAGCTTTGTGTGCTTTTACACTTTGCTCAATTACTTGGTCATTCTGGCTCCTTCATGGGTTTTGTTTGTGTGGAATGAGTTATATTAATTTGATCTAAATGCTGTAAGGTCAGATTTCTCAGTTTTTTTTTCATTTGAAGAGTTATCATGGGTTTTTCTACTCACCCTTCAGTTGTAATTCTGGAACGGGGTAATTATGAGTCATGGGCAAAGGATATACTTACACATTGTAGGTGGCTTAATATTTTTCCTTATTTGTATGATCTCATAGCTGAACCAGCAACTTTAGAGGGCAGATTAGCATGGGATATTATTAGAAATCACATTGCAGGAGTTATATTGTCTAGTGTTGATCATGACACTGTGTTGGTTATATCGAACATTGATTGTCCTCACCCACTTTGGACATGTCTTTAGGAGATCTATGGAGACCCTATTCTATCTCCATTCCCAGAGGATCCTACTTCAGATTGTCTCATACCCATTGTTTGGAGAGAAAATACACCCTTTGATCATGATACTTTAGAGGAGCTTGAGTACTTAGACACCCTTACATGTTCCGATGGATCAGAGGTTTGTCTCATAGTTCCTACTCTTTAGACTAAGACTTCATCAACATCTCTTGTTGTTCTTGATTCAGTGCAGCATGGAATCATACATCTTCTAGACATAGCTACTTTGGACTCTTATGTTGCAGACATATCTTTCTTGTTTGTTGAGTCTTATATTGCAGATTTGGAGGATTATTTTGAGGACATTCATCTCCTCTACCTTGACAGTTAGGTTATCACTATTTTCCCACCATTATGCGTGCATTCAGAGGTTGCATTTTAGTATTCTCCACATCAGTTTGGATTTGGCATTATTTGTTTCAGTTCAGACAGTGAGACTTTTCAGCATCCTATCATGGCACACATCTTGAGACAGATTGGTTCATCATTCTTCACAGGGTTTCTTCGATACAAGTCCATGGATCCATTTCTTCCCAAGGGGAGGAATATCATTTGCCGCTTTAGGATCTCCTTTTGGATTCTACATCAGGCATCTACCATTGTGACAGGAGTTTCTTCATTGTGGGGGGGCCTTCTTCTCTCTTTCTATCTCTCCTATGGAGACCATTGTACATGTACTTATATGATAGAAGTTGTCTATGGGGGGTATCATGTTATCCACCTCCTATCCTTCTTTCATTAGTGCATTGCATTCCTTCCTTGCATTCTATTTTGGGGAGGAGTTTTGTTCCCACTGGGTTTTCTCCTTTACCCCATTTCATTTAGTTTGCATTGATTTTGTACATGAGTACCTAAGATGGCCTTGTTGCCAAGACCCATTGCTTTTGTTTTCAGTAGCTTCTTCTAGGTTTTAGTTTCTCCTTATGTCTATCTTAAGGGGGGGGTGTTAGAGTAATTGGGTATTTACTTTATTAATTAAACAATATTTGTTTAATTACATAAAGTTCCCTTTTACCTCTTTTCACTTAAGCTAACATTGGGTACGTAATAATTAATTACTTTATTAATTATTATTGTGCAAGCCTAGGGTTTTCCTTTTTAGAGTTTTCATCTATATGTAGTTGAATACTATCTTTTGTATAATTATTTATTTTACATTTTAGGTGAATACATTGCTCCACATTCTTGAGCATTTCCTTTGTTGCTTCTCTTTGCTTCTCCTTGTAACAGGTTATTTGCTTGCAGAGATCTTTGGGCTTTTGTGGTGTTGTATTATCTCAACTCCAACACCCTATACCCTCAACCCTCAACCCTAACCCTAAACCGTTGAATACTATCAATTACTTTAGTGCATATAACAAAGAAGAACAAGAGAAAATCCTGAAATCACATAACACATAAACACCAAAGTTTTAAGTGGAAAACCCAATGAGGGAAAAACCATGGTGAGGATTAGCTCACAATATATAGTTTGTCCAATACCAGATACAAAAGAGGTTCATTTCCAACTAAAAAATCTCATTTCTTATAAGGACTCACTATCCAAACAAGAAGGCTCGCTGCCTACAAAATATTATAGAAACAAAATGGATTGTAGCCAAAACATGAATTGATAGGGTTACACCACAAGTGCAAATTCAGTTCCTTTGATGCATAGAGTATTCGCATGCCAACAAACTATTATTTTCCCTTCTTCGCATGTCCAACTAGCTTGCATCACTTTTCATCTACAAACCATCTTGTATATATATCTAATATATCCACATGCATCAATTAGATCGACCTAATTGGATGCATTACATATTTAAAAAAAAAGATAACTGTCATCTTCATACAAAACTTCTTCAAAAGTAATTCAATTGTTTAGCATGCAATATTATTCTGGTTGGGACCAAAGATAGGTTGTACATATATCCACAATATATGTTAAAGTATTAAATGATTATTAGGTGGGCCATGAATAAACCTAATAACGAAGTACAATCACTTAATCGATTTCAACTCATGATCCAATCATATGAACATACGAGAATGAATACATACATGCTTCTATTAACCATAAACCTTTTCCCAAAACCTTAAACAAGGATGATCACTAGAAGGAACATGCGGACCAAAACACCAGACCAAACACTAGAGGATATAAACTTGTTCTACATATCGGTTCAGGGTATGAGACCAATCTGATACCATAAACCGCATGGCGACATCAATGACAACATAAAGACTGATCTTCTCCATTCTTCCAACAATTTAATAGAGAGAAGCAATTCACACTATTGTTTATGTGTTCATCTGATTTCAAGAAAAAGATAATAGCACTAAGAGCCCCTATGAGCTATGGAGTGGAAGGATTCCTATTGTCAAGTATTTCAAGCTATTTGGAAGAAATTTTAATATCAGAAGTGTAACATATAGATTAAAAATGATTATGCGATGAATGAGATAATCTGCAACTAGAATAAACGATGTTAATCCTAATCCTAATAATAATCTAAAATCAAACAACAAAGAATGAATAAGTAAATATAATAAACTAAACAAATTAATGGAACGCTCTCACCGAATATGCATTTACCCCTTCGAATTATCTTGATTGTTCTTCTCCATTTTGCCTTTTTAGTATTCTTGCCCTCGGATTTTTGTGTTTGAATGCAACCATAACTTTGTCGAGTGTCTAAGAAAAATATCAAAGATAAGTTTCTTCTCAAAAGTGTATGATTTCAGGAGGAGGAATAATGATAATGACAGGCCATTTTATAGATTTTGGGTTTTCGAACGATCGACTCAGATTGAAAGAGAGATCGATGGATGAGATTGATGAATACCATGCGATGTGAGTTTTGTCTCAGATAGAACGTGAGTTAGAACAAAAGTTAGAACATGAGTTCAGGAAAGACTGCAGATAGAGACTAAGTTAGAATGTGAGCTAGAACACGAGTTCAGGATTCTAATCTCCAAAAATAGAAGAAATAGAATTTGTATGCAAAAGACAAAGTTAGAACTCGAAGACTAATGCATTTGAATGCAAACAGGAGTTAGAACTGGTTAATCAACTAGTTGTGATAGAGAGTCTTCTCACAGAGATAAACAGGTGTTGAATCCGGAGCTAACTGGAGAACTAAAAATAGATCTCTAGTTAGAGAATGATTAGATAACTAAATGATAGAAGAATGTGACATAAATAAATAAATATGAATTAAATGTTAATTTAATTCAACATTCAAAAATAGGAGACTTTGATTAAATAAATAAAGATAATTTATTTAATTTGACTTTTGAAAAGGCTAAAGTGAATAATTAAATAATAAATATTTAATTATAGATAAAGGGGGTTAAATGAATAATTAAATAAAGATATTTAATTATAGTTGGAAAAGTATGATAAAGGGGTAAGAATTAATTAGTTCACAACATAATTAATTAAATATGATTTATTTAATTAATCAAGTTGTATAAAGGTTGATAATTAACTAATTAATTAATTAAAAAAGGGATATTTAATTAATAGAGGAAATATGTGTTAAAAAGGATAATTAAATAATTAACATTATTTAATCAAGACCACGGACTATAGAAAATTATGTTGAATATGTACTCGCAGGCTTAGACCAGTTTTCGGTATCTACAGTTTGCCCCTCTTTGATACAATGTTGGTACAACGTTGTGTCAAAAAAAATATGCCCCGATTGTGCCCCAGCATGAAACATGTTAAGGTATGCCCCCTTGGGAAAATTGACAAATTTTTGAAAGTTCCAAAAAAATAAGGAAATATTCCTCATAAGTCAATTTGATAGTTAGAAATGCTATGGAGTTGACGAAAATGGCACCCATTCCATATGTTGCACATTGAGGATATCGGATCAGGACATTCAGGAGGCCAGCCAAAGCAAGACCACTTGTATGTACCCGAAAATGAACTCTTGAAAATTATTTTTGCATGTAGTTTTAGGGGTTGAAAAGTCAATTAGAAAATGCGGTTCGTCGTGAATGACGCATATGCCATCGTATTCATCGCATTTGATTGTGAAATGACGCATGTGCGAAAGCACACCTAGGCTAGGTTGGGCAGTTTAGGGATAAAGCACATTTGAATTATAATGCACCGCATGTGTATTTATGCAATGCATCTGCATTAGTAATAGACGCATGTAGGGTAGTGAACCGCATATGCATTAGAGAAATGCATATGTAGTAATTGGCTAGGGTGATGAAAAATGCATCGCATTTGTGAAAAATGCACCGCATGTGGATTATTGAACCGCATGTGCAGTAGGTTGAAAGGGGTTATGGGAAATATGCGATGCATATGTAATATGCATCACAAGTGAGGCTCTATGCAATGCATTTGCAAAAGTGCACCACATTTTTTAAAGTGAGCCGCATTTGACTGGTAAAATTTTCAAAAAAACATTCTAAGAAAAACAAAAAAAATCTTGACATCATGGTTTAAATGTAGGTGGTTCTAGATCCTATATATATACGGGAGTCATGTCCGGACACATTTGATCTGAGAGATCATTTGATGAGTGCAAAGATTCGGCTTCTATGGAGACTGGGTCTATGTCACTATTTGTCGATGCCCACTATTCGGGCAAACAGGGGGATGTTGATGGCATTATACGATCGATGGCATTCTAAGAAATCATCCTTTCATTTGTTGACTGGGGAGGCCACTGTCATATTGGAGGATGTGTACAGGATCTTCAAACTTCTGATTAGGGGAGAGCGGGTTATGTATGATACCCAACGCGGATTGATCGAGTTGGCAAGGTTCTATCAGGTAGACAATATCAGTCACCTTGACATCGAGCACTATGAGATCAGATGGCCAGTGTTAGTAGATAGATATGATAGGATTGATTATATATTATGTACATTGATTAGGGGGATAGTTCTTCTAGACAAATGGGGTCATGGATTTCCAATGGGATGGGGTGCTATGTTAGTTGGTATGCTAGAGAGAAAGACTAGATATGCATGGTGTCCATGTCTTCTTGGGATATATTTTCATCTACACAACATTGCTTACAGAGATGCATAGTCATTGAGTTGTGGGACCACTTTATTGATGGTATGGGCTTGGGAGAGGATAGCCATTTTTCGTCGTCCAGTTACAATAGAGCGACGAGAGAGATTATTGTATGTGTTTCGATATACAAGACACATTACTCAGACACATGTGGGAGACACAGGGTATTGGAGACATGCATTGGATATTCTTGATCAGTTTATATGGAGAGCATACATGGATTGTGAGGAGTGGGCAGATGAGGAGGTACATTTGATATTTTGCAGATAGACACACTACCGTATTGGGAGGAATATTTCTAGTGTACATATCATTGAGCGACACTTGCCAGACAGAGTTCTGAGACAGTTCGGCGAGGTTCAGGATGAGCCTCGGAGTAGAGCAGAGTTTTCTTGTTCATCCAGAGAGGTTTCGTATTAGGGGCCTACGATAGTAGTAGATACTATTGAGGTAGAGATATAGGCATTATAGCCAATACAATGGGGTTGGAGAGATGGAACAGCAGACCCAGGGACTATAGCTATGTATGACGCATGGTGAGTAGAGCATCAGCCTGTTCCTTACAGAGATCCGGATCAGTCGGCACCTATTGAGAGACGAGGGATAGGACCTAGAGGACAGTAGAGAGGTGGAGGTGCTAGAGTTGGGAGAGTTGGTAGGAGAGATGGTGATGGTAGAGGTGGAAGGTGAGGATGGAGAGGACGGAGAGGGGGTCAGGTAGTTGCACTATCACCTATCCGTGAGGCAGTTGTAGAGGATGTACTGATGTTGGACATCAAAGGGGGAGTGGATGTACAAGCTGGGGGTGAGCATGCTACAGAGGAGGTAGTGGTAGAGGAGCGTGCAGAGGTGGATGTTGCAGAGGATTTAGATATGGATATGGCTATAGACCCTCTGGATGTGTTAGCAGGATACAGAGAGGATGATGTGGAGGATGATGTTGAGGAGGATGCACCAATGGAGGAGTAGGAGAGAGAGCTCAGAGATTAGATTGTGGAGAGGAGATGGGAGGAGGATGCTCCTAGGTATGGTGAGAGGGAGGCTTTGGAGGAGAGACTCAAACTCATGATAGCAGATTTTGATGCTATCAGATTAGAGAGAGACAATTCCTACACACAGAGAGAGAGTGCATTCGCTGAGAGGGACAATGCACTTATGGAGAGAGATCAGGCTATAGCTCGAAGACATGAGATAGAGAAGTATTTCATAGAGGTTAGACGCCTTTGTAGTGGGTCCTCATCTGATGGCATGGTACGAGAGTTAGTCTGATCGGTTGAGAGAGCCACCTATTAAAGGGACTTATATGAGGTCATGGTGCTAACAGAGAGATGGGCTCCTATCTTTTTAGAGGTGTAGAGTTAGAGGACACATAGTACTGAGGGGGTGGTAGGACCATCGAGGGGAAGTCCATATGAGAGGCCTTCCACCGTAGAGAGAGCACCTTCGAGGCTTTTCCCACCACCTTCAGTGGGACACAATGACAGCTATGTATTTATACATTGTATTTTGATCAAAGAGCCTGCGATCTCATGTTTTATTTATGGTTACATTCAGACATTATACTGTGACACACTATTTTGAGTGATATATATATATATGATTTTGGCAGCTTCTATATGATATGGAGTTATATGTTATGGATGATGCATTATTTCTACATGATTATGTTCCTAGATGATGTATGTACATGTGTTATGAATGAATGTTTCTATATGTTATGAGTTATGCATTTTATAATGATGTTATGGATGTCTTAATTTACTTATGATAGGGATGCAATGCTCTATATGATGCTTATTTATATGTGATGGTGATATGTACATGCAATTTCTACATTATTTATGCTATGATGATGAAATGCCTATGTCATGATTTCGAATGTATGTAATGAAGATGTTAATGTTACTATCTATATGTTTTAAATGCAATGCAACTATATGAAATGCTTATAGAATGTATGCTAATGCAAATGATCTAATGTTTTTATTGTGTCACAGGACTTTATCATTATGTCAAAGAAGAGAAATGCTAGGATGAAATGAATTTAGAATGTTAGTAAGAAATAATGACGATTGATTGATTAAGAAAAACATATAATCTTCGATATAGTGCCAAAATATGCTATGCTTGCTTGTTATCATAATTGGGCGGGACATGACACAAATGGATAGTACACACTATGATATGAGATAGACCATAGTGTACAAATTCATCCATCTGTGAGGAACAAATAGTCATAGAAAAGGAGTGTCTTAACTTATACTAAGGAAAGAATTTCCCTAGTCGTTTTGTCGAGACAAACTACAAAAAATAGCCAAATTAAAAAAACACATCACGAGACGTCATTGCTCCTCTAAATCCTTGAGGAAACTAGTAACATGACTCAAAAAACCAATGTTTATAAAGATAGTTGATAGACAACAGCCAAAGAAAAAGAGTCCTGTGACATCCTTGCTTCTATAAATCCTTCAAGGGACATCCTTGAGAAAGCTAGTAACCAAACTTAATTCACAAATCGATAAAAAGATAAGACAAAATAAGATCTAAAGTCATAAAGCCAAATAAAAGTATTCGCCAAAACTTGATCTTGTAGGACTGTTTGATTGTTGATGTTTGACATAGCGTAATGTGAGAGAATGACACATACCGCATAAGACGTTGAGTCTAGTTTCAACTTGGCGACTTTTGTATAAGGCATGACAAAGCTTGGTTTCAAACTGACACATGCCATATAAGACGTTGGAGCCTGATGACGTTGAAGTGACAAGCCACATGAGACTATGATAATTTGATGATGTCTATTGATAAGAACGACATATCTTGCTTAAGACATAGGTTGATCATTTTGACAATGTGTTTGATATTGACTTGATGACTTTGAGATGTTTTGCCTTGTTGTTGCATGACTTGTTTGGATTCCTTGATTGATAAAAGTGCATGTGTGTAGATAGTGTATGACATGAGATGATACCTTAAACTATGATATGCAACTTGTGTGATAGTGAGTGTGACCGAACCCTATTGGACTGACCTAGTGTGGTCTCAGGAGCTCATTAGTTGATTAGCCTTGCCTACGTTGTACACACAGAGACCTCATAGTTCAACACGACCAATGACTTTGAATGTACAAAGAGTCATGATTTATATGTGTGTGATACATGACAAACCTAGATTGACAAACCTAATGCCTCAGGGGAAGATCAATTGATGGCCTTGCCTACATCCCAGTCGCAGAGGTAATGTAGTTGGACTATGACTGCCTGAACATGACTGACTTGACTTTATTTTTGGTATTTTCTCACATTTTTTTGATTTTTTTGGATTTTTGAAGTTTTCTAATGTTTTTAGGATTTTTTAGGACATTTTTGATGTGTGAGATTATGTACAAGGTGTTAGGGCATAGAACAAGGATTTTCCCCTAGTCGGGAATAAGACTTGCAATATGGAGTGTGTAATGTGATGGAATGGACATTAAATGTCAATCGTTCCAAGGAATGGATAAGACAACCATTTATTATAAAAGATGGTGAAAAAGTCTGAATAGAATGATGGTAGACGGAAGAGCGAGCTTGACTACACATGGCGTCTGTTTGCCAGGTTTTCACCATGGTACTTATCCATAGTGCCACCGAAGCGGTTTTCACTATTGGACAGATTTATTTTTCTTTACCTTTTTGATTTTCTCATTTTTTTTGGTGTTACAAAGACACCTGTTTGCTAGGTTTTCATCAAGGTAACCATTTTTTTGTATTTTTCTAGATTAAGACACGAATTCTCAAAAACTAAGCATAGAATCTCTTTAGATGCAAACTGTTGATAGGTGACAAAAGTGGCTCTCCTTCAAGAGTAGAGAGTTGGTATGCTCCTGAACCAAAAGATTTTGTGACTATATATGGCCCCAACCAGTTAGGTTCAAACTTACCTGGTTTCTCTCATTCAACTTGGTTCTTAGGATTCTCCATTAATACTAGGTCACCAATGTCAAAGTGTCTATTGAGGACTTTCCTATTGTAACTATGACGAAGATGATTCTGATATGCTTGCAAATGATCTAATGCTTTTTGTCTTCACTCATCTAGCAATTCTAGCTCTTGTAACCTAGAGACACGATATTCTTCATCGTTAATATGAACCTTCAAGGATACACTTAGAGAAGGTATTTCAACCTCAATAGGTAAATAGCTTTAGACCCAAATACAAGGGAATATGGGGTGGCGCTGGTGGAAGTACAGATGCTTGTGTGATAAGCCCATAAGGTAGGATTAAGCTATAGGTGCAAGTCACGACTAGCATCATTGACAGTCTTCTTAAGGATTCTAACAATGGTTTTATTAGATGCCTCAGCTTGGCCATTACCTTATGGGTAATACAGGGTGGAGAAATGGTGTTTGATATGGAATTCTTCACATAAATGTCATACTTCTTGGTTCTCGAATGGACAACCATTGTCTGTGATTATGGATTGGGGTACACCATACTAACAAATGATATAGTTTAGGATAAACATAGATATTTGGGAGTCGGTGATGTAGGTCATGGGAATAGCTTCAATCCATTTGGTGAAGTATTCAATGGCACTGATGATGAATTTATGGTCGTTGGATGATGGAGGTTGTATCTTACCTATGAGGTCAAGTCCCCATTGGGAAAAGGGCCATGGTGAAGTAATTGGATGAAGCTCCTATGTTGGCGCTCTTATGAAATCCCCTTGTATCTGACATTGTCTACATTTATTTACAAAGATGTATGAGTCTTTCTCCATTGTAGGCCAATAATAACATAGTCTCATAATCTTATGGGCTAAAGTAGGACCACTCAAATGAGATCCATATATATCCTCGTGTACTGCTCGCAAAGTTGTTTGTGCTTCTTCAACATCGATACATCTCATTAGGGTGTTATCTAGGGTATGTTTATACAGGGTTTCTCCAATGATAGTGTACTTAGCTAACTTTCGGATGAAGGTTCGGTGTTGGTTATTGGACAAGTCTCGAGGTAAGGTTTGGTCAGTGAGATAGTCAAATATGTCTTTATACCAAGGAGATGTAGGACCAACAATGGTACACACCATTGCAGTATCAGGGATATCATATGCGGGGACCAACAATTGTTCAACCAGAAACTCCAACTTAGGCACGTTACTTAGAATATCCAACAAGGAACCCACGGTTGCCATAGCATTTGTAGCTCTATTCTGGATACGTGGTATTTTTTGAAAAGTAATGTCATTGAAATACTACTTGAAACTATCAGCCATACACTAGTAAGGAGCAAGCTTCTCATCCTTAGTCTCATAATCATCATTTACCTGCCAAATTACTAGTTGAGAGTCACCAAAAACATGTAGGCTCTTAATCTTCCATTGAGCTGCCATTTTTAACCCTATCACTAAAGCTTCATATTCTACTATATTGTTAGTATAAGGGAAAGCAATCCTGAATGATTTAGGAATGGTATCGCCTTGAGGTGTAACAAATAGGATATCGACCCCTGAACCATGATTTGTATGTGACCCATCAAAGTACAGTTTCCATTCGGTTTTAATGCCAATGTTGAAGAGAAATTCATTAGGAAAATCTTCCACTAAAGGATGGTTTGCCTTCATAAGTGCATCGGCTAACTGATCTGCAATTACCTATCCTTTTATAGCCTTCCTTTCGACATATTGAATTTCATACCCACTAAGTATCATAACCCATTTAGCCAATCGACCTGTTAATTATGCCTTACTTAGGAGGTATTTTAGTGGATCAATCTTTGCAATTAACATTGTTTGTCGATTGAGCATATAGTGCCAAAGTATTTGGGTAGCAAAAACTACTACAAGGCATACACATTCTATATTGCTGTAATTCAATTCATAGCCCACTAAGGTACGACTAATGTAATAGACTGCTCTCTCATGACCTTGATCATCATGTTGTGTGAGAAGAGCCCCTAATACTGACTGAGTTGCTGAGATGTATAGTATCAATGGTTTTCCCTCTGTAGGTTGCATTAAAACTGGTGGAGTGAGAAAATAGTCCTTAATTTGTTGGAAGGCTTCCTGACATTTAGGTGTCCACACAAATGGTACTCCTTTCTTGAGTAGATGCTGAAATGGGTGTATTTCATCTACCAGTTGTACTATGAAACACCTAATGGACTGTAATCTCCCTTGTAGGGTTCTGATTTGACCTATGCTAACTAGAGGAGGCATTTCTATGATAGCTCGTACCTTCTCTGGATCTACTTCAATGCCTCTTTGAGAGATGATATACCCTAACAGTTTCCCTGATTTCACTCCAAAGACACACTTCTTCGGATTTAGCCTAACATTGTAATTCTCTAGCCTCTAGAATATCTTGTCTAAAACCTTCAAATGATCTTCCCTTGTTTCTAATTTAGCTATAATGTCATCTACATAATCTTCCATGAGAGTGTGTACAAAGTCATGGAAAATTGTAGTCATTGCCCGTTGATAGGTAGCTCCTGCATTCTTAAGGCCAAATGACATAACATTGCAACAATATGTGCCCCATGGACACGTGAAATTTATCTTGTGCTGGACTTCAACTGCTATTTTAATCTGGTTATATCTAGAGAAACCATCCATGAGGGATAGCATCTCGTATCCTGTAGTAAGATCTACTATCATGTCGATGTTCGGCAAAGGGAAGTCATCCTTAGGACATGCCTTATAGATGTCTCTAAAGTCTATGCAAATTCGAATGCCCCCAGTTGGTGTAGTCACTAGTACTAGATTTGATATCCAATCTGCATAGTCTATCGTCCATATGAATCCTACATCCAAGAGTTTCTTAAGTTCTGCCTTGACCAATAAAGCAATTTGCGGATGCATTTTCGTTAACTTCTGTTTGACTGGCTTAATACCTGGCTGTAGTGGTAAATGATGCAATATTAGGTCTAGATCAAGCCCAGGCATGTCAGCATACGACCATCCAAATTTTATCTGTCTCTTTGTGAAGAAGTCCTTAAACTTGGGTTTTTTTGTCTCTGTTAAAGAAGCTACAAAATATACCTTCCGAGGATTCTCTTTTGTACCTATGTTGACTTCAACAGATTCTTCTACTAACATCGATGACTTTTCCTGTTTAATGGGGAGAATATTTAAACCTCTATCCTTGGGTGCCTCTGGGAGGTTTTTTCCCTCAGATACGTCCTTTATTTTGACTTTTTCTTCATCCAAAGGCACCTTTCGATTTTCACCTAGGGAATCATCATTTTTCTTTTCATTGTATTTTTTCTTTTTATTCTCATTTTTGCAACTAGATGTGTAAATAGACTCCCCAAAATATGCTTTATCATCCAAGTCTATGGTATAACCCACTTTATTATCCCCTCTTGGTATGCCTTCTCTAAGTCCCATGAACTCATCAATCGCTTCGTCATTCTCAAATGTATCTATGATAGGTGTACCTTGTTGATCCCAGTCAATAAGTTTGTGATATATAGGGGTCATGTCATCATCAGAGTTTTTAAAGGTAGTTGCTGAAAATTTAAGTATAGAATGGTTGACATGGTCATAGAAGTTTTGGACTAACTCCCTCTTATTCTTCTTCCTAGGGGTAGGTATACTCTGATGTGGGACTATTGTAAGGGCAGAATGATCAGAAGATGGTTTTTCAGGTGCCCAAGATGCATGATCAAGGGTTTTCCCAATAATAGTTCTTTTGCCATTCTTCTTTGGATAAGTGTTTCTTAGGATGAGGACTAGATGGTTTTGGTATAGGTTTCACGTTTAGGTCCAATTCTCCAAATAGGGCATCTATGTTCATGGTACTGGTAGATGAAAGGGAATCCCATTCACAATCGCTCGAGTAAGGGGATTCATCATAGACTGGAGGTTTATCATAAACTGGGGGAAGTGGTTCATGAGATATCTAGTTGTTTGCACAAGCATTCACTTCCTCTTGAAATGGTGATGAAGTACTAGGAAACCCAATTCTAAGCGATTGACACCCTAGCCCTAGGTATTTCGATCATGGGTAGATAGTGATTGGTTCCGTCCTTCCATTTTGATATAGTCCTAACCCACTGTGCCTATCATAGCCTTCATTTTGCATTATCTTAAAACCTTTTCCATACTGGTCCTTATCTATTTGAATAGATGGGGAGGGGTATTCATGTTCTTCTTGATACAACCAGGAATCACCTTGATCCATAATTTCTTCACTTAACTCTCCCCATTTTTTCAATGTCATTGTAGGGGGAACATGAAATGTGACCACTAACTGTCTTCTATCTGCCATGGGTAGGCCATATGCCTTAGGTGGAATCAGTTGAATGACACAGTATGATGCCTTTATATTATATTCGCCACATCCCTTGTCTTGGATCTCGAGCTTAGGAGTGGATGATGGTGGTTTGAATGAAATGGACTTAGTAAGACGTGAAGGGTCAATGTATTGGGATAAAGTGGATGATGAAGCTTCTTGGTTAACTGGTACTTGTCATTGTGGAATTTTCCTTAGGCTTGTACAATACTGAAAAGGATCTAGATCACCATCAATAGTGATCTCTGTGACATTATACGGGAACTTGAGACATTGGTGATATGTTGAAGGTACAACTTTCATTGCGTGTATCCAAGGTCTACCTAACAACAAGTTGTACGAAAGGGTGAGATCTAAGACTTGGAAGCTGGTGTTCATGATCGCTGGGCTTATTCTTATATGGAGTGTGACAACTCCTTTGGATGATCTTTCCTCATCATCTTAAGCCTTGATGACTATACTCTTAGAGGTATCTACACAGTCTTCCAAGAATCCTAATCCCTTAACCAATTTAAGGGTGCATAGGTTCAAACCTGCTCCGCCATCTACCAAGACTCATCAGACTTTGTTTTGATGGACTAAGACTTCAAGATGTAAGGGGTCATTGTGATCAAAAATTTTAGTTGAGTAATCCTATTGGGAAAATGTGGCATGATGTGAGTTGGTCAAATATCCCACCATTTCTTTGAAGCAATTGGTATCTAAGTCTGTAGGAATAGTTGTGTTCTATAGAGCTTTGTCAAGAATGGCTCGATGCTCAGGTGATAAAGTCAACAATTCCAAGATAGATATTTGCATGGGGGTTTTACTCAATTGATCAGGAGGTTGTATTTAAACTTGGAAGCTTGTGTAATTGGCTCAGAAGAACGACCTGGAATAGTAATCTTAGTTCTGCGTGTGTTCACATTACATTCCGGATGCTTCTTAATGGTGATGGTATTGACATTCTCATTTGCGGCTCGGAGGTGATTTATAATCGTTCCTTTACCATAGTCATACTTGGTATTGTTATAATTGGCTGATATATTATTCTTGGGTCCTGAACTGGAGGCATTTCCTTTTGTGTGGTCATGTAACGGGTCTATGAAGACCTTGTGATCGTTGTTCTTTGGTATTTTTCTGCCCAGTGACCTCTATGGTTCCATTTTCAACAAATTATTGTATAATATTCTTGAGTTGGTGACACTATTGTAGGTTGTGTCCTTTCGTTTGATGATAGTCACAAAAAAGGTTATCATCCCACCATGAAGGTTTGAACTATCCAGGATCATAATCTCTTGGTTCCAAAGGTTTGATGAGATTATGCTTAATCAACTCTTTGAAAATAGTCTCGATTGGTTGTCCTAATGGTGTAAATTCACGTGTAGGAAATCTCCTTTGTGGTCTTTGTTGTTGTAAATTTTGGACATAGCTGGTTGTTTGATCTGGACTATTCATCATGTCTTGATTGGAATTGTAACCTCTAAGTGTGATAACTAGTCCCGTGTGTACATTTTTAGCATCAACAATACTGTCATTTGTAACATTTTTGTTTCTAGACCAGAATTTGTTTCTATCGTTTGGTGTATTTTGATGTTGGACAACCGGATTCCTGCCTGGTTTCTTAATTTCTCCTTTGTCTATAAGGCCTTTCTGACGGATGATGCCCTTTTGTACCACGTATGAGAATGAAGTACAATAGTGTACCCTTAAGTCACTTCGCAGTTTTGGGTTGATGTTTTCTAAGAATATCGTGACCTTTTGCTTTTCTAGTATTTCAACTAGACATCTGCTAGCTAGACTTCTCCATCTCTGAAAGAAAGTGGTGAAAATTTCGCCATCTTCTTGTGTCATGTGGCACAAGGTTGCTATTGTTACCTCATTTTCTATGCTAAAGGAAAAATGTGCAACAAACTTCTCAGCTAATTCGCCCTAGGATCGTATGCCA
Organism: Sequoiadendron giganteum; assembly: GCA_007115665.2. NCBI lineage: Eukaryota > Viridiplantae > Streptophyta > Pinopsida > Cupressales > Cupressaceae > Sequoiadendron > Sequoiadendron giganteum. The sequence goes on along the minus strand of CM021108.1, from coordinate 304,561,830 downwards.
TATGGTAATTTAGAAAACCATTCCAGTCCTATCCCGACAAGGGTTCATGGAAATAGTCTCATCAAGCATGTCAGGTCATACGATATGTCCATGCATGCTGTTGAGAATTCTCTAATGTGTTCCAAAGGATTCTTTCTCCCATTATACTTAGGCAAAATCAGTATAATGTATCCATGGGGGAAAGGTGTCATATAAAGCGCTTTGTCAAATGGACATGGACATAGGTCTTGCACTGAGATAGTTCCTTTGCCTGACATAGACATGTTGTCCATCTGTTGTTGAAGAGTTTGCATTTGGTTTTGAAGGACATCGACTTGTGTCAAGGACATGGTATTTGTGTTGTTTGGATCAATGTAGGTGTTCTGGTATGCCATGTTCTGTGACGGGTTGTGATTTGGTGAGGGAATATATCTTGTTAGAATGTTTTGATTTGGTATAGGGATATTCCCTGTCTGAATGGTCTGATTTGGTATAGGAATGCTTCTTGTCTAAATGGTTTGATTTGGTATAGGAATGCTTCCTATCTAAATGATTTGATTTAGTATAGGAATGCTTCCTGTATGAATGATCTGATTTGGTATAGGTATATTTCCGCCAACTTTGGATCTCTTACTAGTCGTGTTGGTGCCAAAGGGGTTGGAGGAAGTTGTCCCTGCAGTAAATTATAAACCTTGTGTTATGTTGAAAGGGGTTGTGTTTACAATTGACGATTTTTGAGTTGGTATGCCAGTTGGTATTACTGTGGTAATTTGGGGAATAGAAACACTTGATGTCGTATTTTGCATTGGTTGAGTAGACTACATTTGCAAAGTACGAATATAAAATCCTATGGGTAGTTTGGCACCTTCTGCTAGCAACTTTGTTAGATATCGTAGGGGATCATTTTCCAAACATTCATCCATAAAGGATGCAAATTCAGGATCTTGGACCGCTGCGTCTATGTCTTCTATGTAAATTTTCCCATGTGTGTCTCTAGTGACGTGTTTTTCAAGCAAAGATTTGTGTGGTCTTTTACTTCCTGATGGTTGATTTTCGAATGGATTGATGAATTCGTTGGGGTCTGCCATTGCTTTGTGTTTCTTTTTATACCGTGTTTCGACCATGAAAAAGTTGCTCAAAAAGGGGTAATCCAGAGTATGTCTAAAAATTGATATGACCTATGTCTATGTTTTTGGATTTTTTTGACAATAAATGGCGTTGCTAAAATGGTTTCTAAAAAGATGTATACTAAAATGACATATGATAGGACGGACAATATGCAAAATTTCGAGTAGACTATGATGATAAATGAGTCTAAGATGGGTATAACCTACCACCTATGGAATAAATGCATGCAAAGACTTGTTTCTGACCAAGGAACCTGATTGTATGACAAGGACAGTTAACAAGGTGAATTTTTCAAACTAGACTATTGAGCTGAAAAGATCTACTAAATGGGACTAAAGTGACTAGGTTCAATGATTGCGACAAACCAAAACATGAATGTTTCCAATGACGAGGAAAGTTATCTATTTTGTGATATGTAATTTCCTAGGAAGTATCTATATGCATGCAGCTTAGGATGACTATGACGAAGATGTTTACTGGGACTAAGACATATATGACACCTAATGATGCAAGGTTTTTGAGAAAAAATTATCAATTTCTATCCAAGGTGGATCTTAAGAACCAGAAGCAAATAGTGACAATGATGTTTCAGACTCAATTTGTGGTTTTTGATGTTTTTTGTTAACAGGAAAATGCGGTTCAAATGTTGACAAATGCGGTTTTTCCTATGAAAAATGCGGTTTACCAATACACAAGCGGTTCTAATTTTGGATTCTGTAGACCTAAATTTTTTGACAGACACTTGCGGCTTGAAAACTGACAGATGCTATTTGCATGCACACATGTGACTCAAAATATGATAGTTGCGACTCGTAACATGCAGACTATGAATAATGAATGTTTTGACAGACACATGCGGCTTTTCCCCTAACAGATGTGACTTGCTAAGACAGATGCGGCATTTAAACTAACAATTGTGACTCAATTTTATGACAGTTGAAATTTTCCTGAAAGTTGTTTTGATGACCTAGTTTGTTGATCAAGATTTTGACGAATACAGCAAAAAAAAATACAACAATCAATGTATTTTTAGTTTGTCATGATAGAACTATTAAGACTCGAAAACATTTACAACCTAGGCTTTTTGGACAATACTTGTTGAGTTCTTACTTGGATTTCTCCAACTACGCATATTTATGGTGAATGACTAGTAGCTTGACCCCACTAGCTCCTCTCCATGGCACTCACTTGTAGAGGGCAGCCAAGCTACTGTACCCATGAAACTCCCATGGCATACATCTCATTTCCACACATAAACCATAAGAATGTAAGATGGCTTCACAGGGCCAGCCTTGCTGCGCCAACAAGTAGGTAGGATTTGGATAAATCTACAACAAGGTGTTTAATCAGGGCATTTTGTACGTGGGGCACTATTCAACTTCCGTGAGAGTCCATTTTTGTCCATCTCATCGAAATAGTGAGCGTGATTTTGGGCTTTCCCCATAAATCCATTTTTATATACCGGGTGGAAGTCGCTTGGCTTTAGCGTGTTATCAGTCTGAGTCATCTTGAGGTGAGTATTTTTCCCACCAAGACCGGCCCAAGTTCTAGAGTCAGTAACCGTTTCTCTTACACCCAGGATTGCATGACTATGCAAGGGGAGAGGATACTTCGATATATTGAATCGTAAGGGTGAAAAATACGTGCAACACACCAAACAAAGAAGACAATGGTTCTTTTTAATCCAAATGAAAATTACCTATCTACCAAACAAAAAATTCTTTTTAACCCACACGACAGTTATCTATCTACCAAACAAAAGCTTGCTAAATAAATAAACAAAAAGGCATTAGGTCCTGCATGCAAATTTATCATTAGCTCATTGTTCTTGTCTTCGGCTTTCATCCTACATAAAATATTGTCTTTTATTTTTAATTGTCTTCTATGCTTCATCCTGCAAACATTGCATTATTCCACCTTAACACATCTGAAAGAAACATTAGCAAAAATGAAAATATGGATGTACGAAAATGACTAAAAACCAGAAAAAGATTACCAGGCAGATGCGGCTTTTGGTGCCACAGATGCGGTTTGATGATGACAGGAGGATGCATTGTTGTTTTTCACAGACGTGGCTTGTGGATACAGATGTGGTGTGCCATACAAAAAACCTGCAAAAAAGAATGAAAAACGGAAAAACGGAAAGATGAAAAGATGTGCGAATTTTGAAGCGTGTTCACGTCAAGTTCACCAAATGTAAAATATAGATTAAAAAATGATTCTGCGATGAATGAGATAATCTCCAACTAGAATAAACAATTTCAATCCTAATTTTAATAATAATCTAAAATCAAACAACAAAAAACGAATAAGTAAACATAATAAACTAAACAAATTAATGGAAATCTCTCACCAAATATGTGTTTACCCCTTCGAATTATCTTGATTGTTCTTCTCCATTTTTCCTTTTCAGTATTCTTGCCCTCATATTTCTATGTTTGAATGCAACCATAACTTCGTCGAGTGTCTAAGCAAAATATCGAAGATAAGTTTCTTCTCAAAAGTGTATGATTTTGAGAGGAGGAATAATGATAATGATAGGCCATTTTATAGATTTTGGGTTTTCGAACGATCAGCTCAGATTGAAAGAGAGATCGATGGATGAGATTGATGAATGTCATGCGATGTGAGTTCTATCTCAGATAGAACATGAGTTAGAACATAAGTTAGAACACGAGTTTAGGAAAGATTGCAGATAGAGAGTAAGTTAGAACATGAGTTAGAACATGAGTTTAGGATCCTAATCTCCAAAAATAGAAGAAATATAATTTGTATGCAAAAGAAAAATTTAGAACTCGAAGAATAATGCATTCGAATGCAAACAGGAGTTAGAACTGGTTAATCGACTAGTTGTGATGGAGAGTCTTCTCGCAGAGATAAACAGGTGTTGAATCTGGAGATAACTAGAGAACTAAAAATAGATCTCTAGCCAAAGAATGATTAGATAACTGAATGATAGAAGAATGTGACATAAATAATTAAATATGAATTAAATGTTAATTTAATTCAACATTCAAAAATAAGAGACTTTGATTAAATAAATAAAGATAATTTATTTAATTTGACTTTTGAAAAGGCTAAAGTGAATAATTAAATAATAAATATTTAATTATAGATAAAGGGGGTTAAATGAATAATTAAATAAAGATATTTAATTATAGTTGCAAAAGTATGATAAAGGGGTAAGAATTAATTAGTTCGCAACATAATTAAATAAATATGATTTATTTAATTAATCAGGTTGAATAAAGGTTGATAATTAATTAATGAATTAATTAAAAAAGGGATATTTAATTAATAGAGGAAATATGCGTTAAAAAGGATAATTAAATAATTAACATTATTTAATCAAGACCACAGACTATAGAAAATTATGTCGAATATGTACTTGCAGGCCTAGACCAATTTTCAGTATCTATAAGAAGAGATGAAGAAAATCTATGAAAGTTTGATGTCAAATGTGATGAGGTTGTTTTCCTTGGATACTCTACTATAAGTAAAGATTACAGATGTTACAATAAAAGGCCAAGAAAGGTTGGAGAAAGTAAAAATGTCAAGGTTGATGAAGCATTGAAGAATTCAATTGAATTTGATGGATATGTGTTAGATGAACCTAATTGTAGAGAAGTAGAAGATTTTTTTGGAGAACAGGAAGTGTAGAATGAAGAAGAAGAAGCTTTGAAAAGAGTTCCTAAAACCCCTAAGTATGTGTAAAAGAATCATTCAGATGATTAGATCATTGGAGACAAGAGGAAAAGTGTATTGACAAGAAGCAAAGCCATTGAAGCTGAGGTAAATTATTGCCTACTTTCTAAAGTTGAGCCCAAGATAGTGAGTGGGGCATGCAAATATAAACATTTGATGAAAGAAATGGAAGAGGAACTTATGAAAATTGAGAAAAATCAAACTTAAGAATTGGTTCCTAGACCAGTAGAAAAGAACATAATTGGAAGTAAGTGGGTTTTTTAGAAACAAACTAAATGAGAATGGAGAAGTAGTAACAAATAAAGAAAGGTTTATGTGTAAAGGCTACTCACAAGTGGAAGGTATAGATTTTCATGAGACATTTGCTCCAATGGATAAAATGGAAGCTATCATAATGTTTTTGGAATTTTCTACTCATAAGGACTTTAAAATTTACCAAATGGATGTGAAGTGTAAATATCTGAATGGTGAGATAGAAGAAGAAGTTTAAATGGAACAACCAGAGGGATTCGAGTTTTCAGATCAACTGAATATCGTCTACATATTGAAAAAATATTTATATGGTATAAAGAAAGCTCCCGAAGCTTGGTATGCAAGATTGAACAATTATTTGATTCAGCAAGGTTTCAGAAAAGGTATTGCAGATAGCAATTTATATTTCAAAATTGAATATGACAAGATCTTGATAGTAGTTGTGTATGTGGATGACATTATTTCTGGAGGAAATGAAGCTATGTGTAAGATTTTTGCTAAAGAAATTCAAAAAGAGTTTGAGATTTCTATGTTTGGTGAGATGAACTTCTTCCTTGAACCACAAAACAACCAAACAAACAAAGGGATTTTCATTTCATAATCAAAGTATGCAAGAGAAATTTTGAAGAGATTTGGTATGGATGTTGCCAAACTAGTATGCACTCCTATGGTAACTGGCTACAAATTGAGTAAGGATGATGATTCTCCTAAGCCTGATAAGAGGAAATTTAGATCAATGCTTGGAGGACTATTGTATTTAACTGCTACTAGACCAGATATCATGCATGCTATTTTTCATGTGGCTAGATTTCAAGAGGATCCCAAAGAAACGCATGTTGTAGTTGTCAAGAGGATATTTAGATATCTAAAAGACACTCTAGATAATGGATTATGGTATCCTACGGATACTAATTTTATACTAGGTGTGTATATAGATTCATATTAGATAGGTTGTGTTGATGATAGAAAAAGTACAAGTGGTGGTGAATTCTTTCTTGGATGCAGATTGGTATCATGGTTAAGAAAAAAGAATGATTCAGTTTCCTTATCCACTGTAGATACTAACTATATTGTTGTAGCATCTTGCTACACACAATTTTTATGGATGAGACAAACATTGAAGTATATCAAATTAATGTATGATGATCCCATCTCTATTTTCTCTGATAATACAAGTGAAATTAACATTTCAAAGAATCTAATGATGCACTTAAGGACAAAGCATATATCTCTCAGGTATCACCTCTTGAGAGAGAAAATTATGGAGAATGAATTGAATCTTGAGTATGTACCCATAAAAGATTAGATTGTTTAGATATTGAATAAGGCTCTTCCTAAAGATAGTTTTGAGAATCTCCGAGAGAAGTTAGGAGTTATTGTCCCTCCTTTCTTGAACTAGATGCATATGGAGATGCATTAGTCTAGTGCATCTATGAATCTATCTTCCTTCTAGAATAAGGATTAGTGGCTACCTCTTAGGGGGATAAGTTAGTGTCATGTGTTCTCATTGTGTAGTTGATTGGGTGTAATCATAATTGGATTATTAAATGATAGTATAGATATTGGTTCAATTTAAAAGGAGAGAACAATGCAAAAAATATTATCTTTTCCATTGATGTCAAAGGAGGAGAGAAAACCCAATGTGAAAAATCTTAGTCATTAAGAATTCAAGAAAAGCTGTAAAAATAGTTGTTCAAAGTTGTTGTGTTGTCTTTGATGATTTTTCACATAATGTGTTTCCATTTATGACAAAGGGGGAGATTATTGCAAGTATTAAGGTTTTTTCATTGATTTAAACTAGTTGTTGTTGTCATTGATGCTATTTATTGGCTGTATATGTTGAGGATATTCAGAAAATTATAATTGTAGACACTCAAATTTATCCTCTCATCACATTATTCATCTGTTGATTAAAATGATCAATTCATTCAATACTTTCTTCTATTCATGCATTTCATCAAATCATTAAATGATTGCATTATCATTTGCATATGTCACATTATCATTTTGCACTATCATTCATTATCATAATAAGTTCATTATCATAATCATTCACTAACATTTCATAATAAAACTATATTATCATTTAAATCAAATCATTTGCATAAATCATTCACTTCATATTGCGTTTATATAAATCATTAAATCATTTCACCACATGATAATTCATAATGCATAATAAATAATAATCATTCATAAAACATTTCATAACCATTCATAAATTAAATAATTTCATTTTGACAAATTATCATTCTTACATAAATCATTCTCATAAAAACATTAAAATAATTTATGATATAACATTAATAAACCATTTTCATCCATATTAAAATATATGCATTTAATTATTTTATTCAATCCTTCACTATTCATTTAATCTATCTTCTTTATCATTTCCACTCATATGCATTTCATTTCACTACACCATGTGGGATTTTAAAAATTCATTATTGCAATATATGTTTATCCCACAATTTTCATTCTCAACCTCTTTGTCATCAGAGACTCCTATTTAAACATGAATCTCTTCTCATTTTGACCCCTACACGAATCTGACACATACACATATCTTCACAACTTTGCTTAATCCATTCACTAATAGCCTCTTGATGCATCTATGCTTGCAAAAATCTGAGAGCAAAAGTGCATAACAAGACTTTGGTGATAGGATGCCAATGGAGACTGGTTTTTATTTGGAAGCATTTTGATTATCTTTGATAGTTTATAATAGTTTCATTTCTAGTTTTTGCTTTTAAATCTGAAACTGCTCTATTGTTGAGGTCCAGAAATGATGGTTCTTCTCCATAAAACCATTCATTTTTGAGAGCTTACAAATGGTGAACTCGACGTGAACGAGCAATCATTTCTTCATCTTATTGTTGTCTCATTTTTTTTTGCTGTTGATTGGGTTGTTTGAAACCATATCAACAGCATCAAATTTGTTGGAGAAGCATGAGAAACAAATGAAATCACGTTTTTATTTTTGCTGCCATGTTTTTCTCACTATTATGTAGTTTGAAATGCTTATAACATCTCTAAAATTGCCCTCTGGTCATGAAGAATCTATCAGACATTATTTTGGGGGTAAAAGAATTCATTTACAGCAAGTAAAAGCTCTAAAAGAATAGCTTTAAATAAAAAAATGTGATCACTACTCTTCAAATATTTCTAGTCAAATTTTTTTCATTCCAGTCAGCATTTGTTTGGCTGCACTGTTGATGGTTACTTATATTTCTACTGTTGTCATCATGAGAGAATAGAAGAGATTGTTGTCTTTTTTTATGACTATAGATTTTTGAAGGCTTTTGCTAAGAACTGTGAATGGATTGCAAATTTGATTTTCGTGGTCTGCTGTAAATTTAAATAGTTATCTGCCCAATTTCTTTATGCTTCTGGCAGTATTTTATGAATTATGGCAGAATGTGCTTTAATATTGTGATATGCTACAGGCCAAGATGTATGAATGCTTCCCATTTCAGCTGTCACCATAAATACTCTAGTTTGCTATTTTTTGTTTTTAATTTATGAAACTATTGCAACATGATGCATGACAGAGCATAATAACTCATGATTTTAAACTTAGTTTCAGTTTTATTTTAATCTTAGATTTATTTTTTAATTTTAATCTTAGTTTTAGTTTTAGTTTTAGTTTTATCTTTAACTTAGATTTAATCTTGTAGTTTAAAGTTTAGATTAATTCTAATTAGTTCTTTATTTTAAATTGGTTTTTATTTGTAGATTAGTCTTTGATTTTAGATTAATTTCTAATTCTAGATCAATTATCTTTTAAATTAGAAATAGTTTATGAGGATTAGATTTTTAACTTTAAAATGAGATTTAGTTTTAACATAGATTTTAATTTTTTAATTTATTTTTTCTTAAATTAGATTTAGCTTTTTAACTAGATTTAACATTTTTTTAAAAGATTTAATTTGTAATTTAGAACATAGGATTAATTTAATTTAGATTTTAATTTAGAATTAACTTTAACTATAATTTAGATTTTAACCTTCACTTTAGCTTTTAATTTTTAATTTAACTTTTCTCTTAATTTGTCTTATTAGTTTAAATTAGATTTGGCTTTTAATTTTAATTTAGATATAATCTCTAATGTAGATTTAGTCTTTGAATCTAGATTTTGATTTTTTTAATTTAGATTTAACTCAATAATTTAGAGTTTATTTTATTTTAAACTAGATTCTAGGGTAAATGCTAATTTTATTTTATTTTATTTTTGTTTGATTGGGGGACTAATTTTATTAATTTGGGTTCTCTTGCAGGTTCATTTGGCAAAGAATTGAAAATCAAAACATTCGCTTGTTAAAGAAAGGAGGCATGAGATTACTAATGAGATTTTAATGCAGGATGTTTGTCGAAGACATGATTTTGAAACCAATTGTCTTTTAGATTAGAAAACACTTCAATTGGTGCATTAAAAATGAACAATTGTCTTCTCTCACATAGGCTTAACTAGGGGTTCAATGAACACTATTTGTTGTGCTTGAAGGTGGTAGGTGATTATGCTCTCACCTTGTGCAAACTAGGTGATCAAAAAGCCAGACCCATCTATTTTATGTGTCACCCTAATTCAATAATTGAAGTATCCTCTCCCCTTGTGCGATCCTGGGTGCAAGAGAAACAATTATTGACTCTAGAACTTGGGCCTGCCTTGGTGGGAAAAAGTACTCACCCCAAGGCGACTCAGACCGACAACGGAGTTTTTTTGCCAAACTACCCCCGACCGGTATATAAATGTGAATCCTAAGGGAAAGCCTAGGATTACGAGTGCAGATATGTCATACAGACCAAGTAGTACTCCCCAAAACCTTATTGAACGTAACCTCTTCAGGTTGGAGTGCCTCCTAAATGGAGCTTAATCTTGTGCCCCATGTATGGCCACTTGAACGGGGGTCCCGAACTAAAAAACCTTTGTTTAGTTGCCAAAATCCTTCTATTTGCTAGCGCAACACTGGTCGGTGTGAAGGCATCCACATCTTCGTAGTTTTTAGTAGAGGTGATCAATCTTCCATGGGAGTTTCATGGGCATTGGAAGCTTGGTTGGCCTGAGAAGTGAGTGCACTGTAAGCGGGAGCCCGTGTAGCCAAGCTTCTGGATTCACACACTAAGAATATGCGATTAGGGAAACCCACGTGGAATCTAGCAGATATTGTCCTTTCCAACCTCAGGATTTGTGCTTGTATTGTTAAACTCAAACACTTTGTTTGCTATGTCTTGCGTGTGTGTTCCAAAATAGACCTCAAATAAACATCACACCTAGTAACTTGCAACATCACAAACTTTGCAAACCTCAAAGGGTCCAAAAACACAAACATACAACATGAACCTATCACTTGGATTTCTTGGGGTCATCATCCTTCTATTTTGATCTTTCAATCCTTGCATTCCACCTAGTCCTTGCATTCCATCTAGACTTTGCATTCCACCTAGCCCTTGCATATCCATACATATTCTATCCCTTTCATCCTAGTCCTTGCATATTACTAGTCTTGCATACATAGGCGACACTACATAGTCCTTGCATATAGATAACACTCCACCTAGTACTTGCATGTTCAACCCCTTTGCATATCAAAATCATCTCACCTACCCTTTGCATGTTCCAGGAATTTAGTCCTTTTCATATTCATCATCGATCAAACAAAACCCTTAGCTTGCACTTAGGCTACTCTTCCTAGGTCTTGAAATCAAACCATTGGCTATCTATCACCTGCATCACTTGAGGTTCATCATCCTTGAGTTAGGGAACATACCATTATCCTTGAGTAGGGTGATCATTTTCGACTCCATCGTCTCCTACATACCCTCTCTTGATAATTTGTCCCTGTGTCTATCCATCATAACACAAATAAAGCCTTTACATCATAACCAACTTTGGACCTAGATTTTCCTTTGAGCTCTTGCATTCTTAGCTTGTCATACCATACCTTACCACTTCCATATCTCATCTTAGAATCATATCCTTTTCATTGCATCCTAGTCTTAGGTCTCATACATTACCTTGGATTGAAAATCAAAACAATCAACTATGACCCCTAGAACAAGAGCAAAAATGTTTCAAGAAGAAGGGAACCCTTGGGGAAGAGATTTTGATGGGGAAGATAACATTAGTGTTGCAACTAGAGAAACAAATGAAATTGATGATGAATAGATAACCAAATCCGATATAGAAGAAGCACTTAAGGATCATAAATTCACTAAACTTCTTAAGGAGGTAGTCAAACGTAACCCACAACAATACTTCAAAGCCCTTGTTGATGAAGGAATCAAAATGCCTCCTGATTTTGACATGTCACTGCTCACAATGAATGACCAACTTGATCCTAGTGAATCTAAACATCCCAAAACAAACAACGATGGTAGAATCAGAGATCATAGACCCTTGTATCTACAACCAGGTTACAAGCAATCTTCAAAGACCTCAAAACCCACACCAACAAATGATCCTATTTTGGATGAGCTTAGAACATTGAGACAAGAATTGGACACACTTAAGAACCGTAAATCATCATCTCATAAGTTCTCCATTGAAGATATATGTCCTTATCCCTTTGAGCCAAGAATACCAATGCCACCTTTTCCTAATGATTGGGACATACCAAAACTTGACAAATATAATGGAAAAGGGGATCCTAAACATCACTTAAGACAATTTTGTGCTACTACCATGGAATTTGTAGTTGATGAAACATACATTATGAGATTATTCCCCCACAGTCTAGGAGGAGAAGCTATGGAATGGTTTTCACAATTACTCCCGACCATCAAATCCTTTCAAGAATTGGCTGATAAATTTGTCTCCAATTATAGTTTCAATTGTGACTTTAAAGTGACCATGACAAACCTTTTCAACACCAAACAAAAAATAGGTGAGTCTTTTGTGTCATTCTTGTAAAGATGGAGACATTTAACAAAACAATTACCTTATGTCATTCCTAATCAAGAATTGGTTGACCTCTTTTGTCGAAATTTGAACAAAGAAATGGGAAGGGAACTTCACCTCAAATGCTTGGATTCCTTTGATGATGCCATAGAAATGGGATTTTGAATCGAACAAACTCTCATTGACGATGAAACCATAAAACTTAATAATGATAGAGATCAAAAATCAAATTCAAACAACAAGACACCTTTTCGGGTAAAGAACAAGAATGTAGTTAATGACGGAGTTGTTGATGCAAAAAAAACTAAAACATCATCTCCTATTTATAACCTCAAAGGTTCATCTTCAGATAAAGGAAAAGAAAAAAAGAGAAGTTTCCCTAAACAAAATTTTACACCATTGGGACAATCACTTGAATCCACATTAAAGAACTTCTTGAAATCAATATTATAATGCTACCTAAAATAAAGGAATATAATCCACAAGTCAAACCCCCATGGCAGAATGAGAATCACTTTTGCGACTATCATAGACACAAAGGACATAAGACTAATAGTTGCTATAAACTTCGACATCTAATATAGGACCTTATTGATAATGGTAAGATAGTGGTTGATGGACACACTCCTTCGGGTAACTCTGATGGCAAGGTGTTTAAAAACCCTTTCCCTAAGCATGACAAGGATAAAGGAAAGGCCCTTAAATCTGGTGATGGTGTGAACTATACTTCTACTAAGTATGACTATACCATACATAACATCAGTGAGGTTGATAATCATGTAAACACTTTCATTATAAAAGACAAAGAACCCGATTGCAAGGTTACTACCCGCAAAGGCACAATCACCCTTAAAGGTCCTAATTCAAAACCCGCTACACTAGCTTCACAGTACAACCTCATAGAGCATTTAGGAAAAATGCCCGCACAAATTTCCATACTTGAGTTGCTATGCCTATCTTCTGAGCATAAGGCTATTCTAGATAAAGCACTTGCTACTGCTACAGTGCCTATGAACCTGCATGTAGATAAATTCCAAGCTATGGTGGGACATATCACCTCACCCTACACCATCACTTTTACTAAAAATGATGATTCATCCCCTTGACAACCACATAATGCAGCTTTACACATTGATGTCCTTATCAACAATGCCAATATCAAGCGAGCTCTAATAGACAGAGGAGCCAGTCTTAATATTTGTACCCAAGAATTGATCAAAAAATTAGGGTTTTCTAAAAATGTAGTTGATCCAAGGAACAACATTACCATAAAGGCATATGATGAAGAGGAATGCTCTTCTAAAGGATCAGTTACTCCACCAATCAAAGTTGGCCCTGTTGTAAAGGATGTGGTTTGCCAAGTCCTTGATCTCCCACTGACCTATAATATCCTCCTTGGAAGACCTTGGATTCAGGCAATGCAAGCAGTACCTTCTACGTACCACCAGTGCATTAAATTCCCACACAATGGTGTTGAAATCACAATACAAGGAGATCCCAACCCTTTCATGTATTGCCATAATCTAAGCCCTAAAACTGAAATCACAATCCCAAGTAATCGTGAAGCACCTCCTTCTCAAGCATATGTTGATCCCGAGTCCTTAAAAGCATCTACTTCATTTATCGCACCATCGACCCCCAAGGTCCAAATCCATAATATGGGATGTGGAGAATACTGTATGGATAATTTACCAGCAAAAGAAATTGCTAATGTTGTTGAGGAGGGTCAAAATTCTAACAATGATATCAAGATAGCTGCAGAAGGAACACAAAGAGATGACCATGCTTGGATTGAAACCTTTTGGGATCTTGATGATACACCTGCATTTTCCATATTTGCTTCCACTCAAGCTTTTCATATTTATGATAACCCACTCTTTGATCATGATCCTACCAAGGATATCCAATCATCATCCTTCCATCCCACCTACCCTGGGCTAGGATATGAATCTCCTATTGTCACATCTACTAAGACATCTTGCCAAGTCATTAAGGATGTGCAAGCTTCCTTTGACGTTAGCAGTACTGAAAAGGATAGTCCCAAAGACTCCATTGATGGCATCACCACTCCCATTTTCCCACTAAACATTCCTATCACTCCATCCACCTCAACCATCTCACCCACATCCATTCGCCTTGTAGACATGCATCAACAAGTATCACCCAAAGAATATAAAAAGGATGCAATTCAAGAATCAAAGGTAAAAGTGCCTTTTTCAAATGGAGATCCAGAATCAAAAGAAAGCATGCAAAGAAAGCAAAATCAAGAAAAGTCCTTTAGCCAAAATAAAAATATATTGGACAAATCTAGCACAAAAGAAGATCAAGACAAGTCCCCTAGCCAAAATAAAAAACTATTAGACAAAGAAAAAATAAAAGTCAAAAGTGAAAGTAAGCAAAATTCGGTCTCGAATTATGCCTCTTTATCAAAAATCACTGGGGGCATCTATCAAGGAAGAAAATCAAAAAAGGAACTTGTTGATCCAAGGTCTCCATCCACATCACTCTCACTCATACCATATATTCCATTCCACCCATCCATGTTCACATATCTGGCATATCACACCATCGGTAATGTCTTTTAATGTATATTTGATGACGACCCCTTCACGTATTCTAGCTCATCGATTGCCCAAGCTCCTTTTTGGTTGAAGCTTGATGGCCCACGTAGTGTGCACATTAGGGATCCTACCATAGTCTCTTTCATCTACCACATCTATCATCCTTCATATTTGCCACTCGTTCTCTTCATCTCGATCGGGTACTTTCATCCAACATGGTCATCCACATAGGATTGAGGCATCATCAAGGCAGTCTATGGATCTGGCATCTATCAATTCTATACCTAGCTTCAGAGAGCTAGGAAAAAGTCTTGAAAAAGATTACAAAACAAAAAAAGAAAAAGTCCTGAAAAAAATTACAAAAAAGAAAAAGAAAAAAGTCCTGAAAAATGAGAAAATGATAGGAATGTTTAGTGGGAAAATGGGAGTGGTGATGCCATCAATGGAGTCTTTGGGATTGTCCTTTTCAGTACTGCCAACTTCAAAGGAAGCTTGCACATCCTTAATGACTTGGCAAGATGTCTTAGTAGATGTGACAATAGGAGATTCATATCCTAGCCCAGGGTAGGTGGGATGGAAGGATGATGATTGGATATCTTTGGTAGGATCATGATCAAAGAGTGGGTTATCATGGATATCCTGGTTAAACATGGGGTTATCATAAATATGAAAAGCTTGAGTGGAAGCAAATATGGAAAATGCAGGTGTATCATCAAGATCCCAAAAGGTTTCAATCCAAGCATGGTCATCTCTTTGTGTTCCTTCTACAGCTATCCTGATATCATTGTTCGAATTTTGACCCTCCTCGACAACATTAGCAATTTATTTTGTTGGTAAATTATCCATACGGTATTCTCCACATCCCATATCATGGATTTGGACCTTGGGGTTTGATGGTGTGATAAATGAAGTAGGAAAAAGTCTATGGATCTAGGCAGTCTATGGATTTGGCATCTATCAATTTTATACCTAGCTTCGGAGAGCTAGGAAAAAGTCTTGAAAAAAATTACAAAAAAAGAAAAGAAAAAGTCTTGAAAAAAATTACAAAAAAAAAGAAGAAAAAAGTCCTGAAAAAGATACAAAAAAATAAAAAATAAAATAAAATGAAAAAGTAAAGAGAAATCAATTCATTCAATGGTGAAAACCACTTTGGTGGCACCTTGAGCAAGTACCATGGTGAAAATTGAGAAATCGACGCCATGTGTAGAGGCTTTGCTCCTTCTTCCTTTGGAGCTCTACTTGATATTTTCATCCCATTTTCATTCACCCTCCACTTCATAATATCCTTTTCACACTCACCATGCCTTGTGAATTGTTTGACAACCCCTTCCCTTACTCGCTTTGTCATGCGTACTAGGTTGGTCCTATTCCTCACAGGGGCATTTCCTCAACCTTAAGCATGGGTTAGGATATTGAGCATCTCACGATCAGAGAAACTACCCTCTTTGTCTGTCTACTTGCTTGTGATGCATCTCTTTCCGTTGTAAAAGGTCCTCAAAAAATCCAAAAAAAGTCATAAAATGTCTTGAAAAATAATCCATACAAATCATAAAAGGTCCTTAAAAAATCCAAAAAAAAATCATAAAATGTCTTGAAAAAATCCATAAAAATCATAAAATGTCCTGAAAAAATCCATAAAAATCATAAAATGTCTTGAAAAAATCCAAAAAAATCATAAAATGTCTAAAAAAAATCCAAAAAATCATAAAGTGTCTTGAAAAAATTCATAAAAATCATAAAATGTCCTAAAAAAATCCATAAAAATCATAAAATGTCTTGAAAAAAAATCCATAAAAATCATAAAGTGTCCTAAAAAAATCCAAAAAATCATATAGTGTCCTAAAAATATCCAAAAAATCATAAAATGTCCTGAAAAAATCCAAACAATCAAATAACTTCAAAAATCCCTCAACAATGACACTTTCAGTTCACCACATAGCTTTGAACTTAAGCAAAATCAAACTGCATTACAAGTAACAATCAAGCAAATATTGCAACATACCTATCAATCCATCTTCCAAATCAAAAGCATACAATCATACCAAGAATTCGTTCCATATCGAAGCATGACGCATGTTTGTTTGTTGGTTTTTTATTATTTTATGATTTTATCTTTGGTGGCATGTCTTTTAGCTTCTCCAAGATGTCTGGGACTAGAGAGACGATGATGGGGCATGTTCACTTGTTTGTTGTTTGTGGATTGTTTCTTATTCATAGGACAACTCGTCTTAAGACATGGTTGTCTAAAACCATCGAGGACCTATGAGTCTAGTATGGATGAGAGCATTCCTTGTCTGATAGTGTCTTCCATGCAATAAGTATTCAGGTCATCTAGGGTCCTTATAACTAGATGATTATACTTCATTACTAAATAAGAATGCAAGCAGTATTCAGGTCGTCTAGATGTTCATGTTATCTAGATGCTTATACTAATTTGTGAAATAATAAGCTCGATGATGATAAAAGCACTTAAAATGCACAAGAGGCTTCATCACCTTCATTTTCTCCCATCTTGCATCTTCCATTTATTGCATTTCATTTCCTTCATCTTTCTTGTCGCAGAGAAATCAATCAACTTGCATCTCCAAATCTCATGTCCCCTTAATCAATCAATTAATCATTCTATCAACTTGTATTGCACTAGCATCAACTCATCAACCCGACTATATTGATCATTTCCATCAATTGTTCAGTTATGCCTATCAATTGTGCATTTCCATCAAATGTACACCACCACTTTATCACTTGTGCAATATCAAGTATCTAATCATTTTCTTGACATTTATCAAGAGATTAATCTTCTTACAACCTGTCCAATCAATCTCTTGAGGGGGCATATTATTCTTATCATATTCCTTACCAAGATATATCTGGGACATGTATCAGTTGATAAATATTTTTCTTTGAAACAACGCGAAAAGCTGCATTGTCTCAAAGAGGGGCAAAATGTAGACACTCAAATTTATCCTCGCATCACATTATTCGTCTATTGATTAAAATGATCAATTCATTCAATAATTTCTTCTATTCATGCATTTCATCAAATCATTAAATCATTGCATTATCATTTGCATATGTCACGTTATCGTTTTGCACTATCATTCATTATCATAATAAGTTCATAATCATAATCATTCACTAGTATTTCATAATAAAACTATATTATCATTTGCATAAATCATTCACTTCATATTGAATTTATATAAATCATTAAATCATTGCACCACATGATCATTCATAATGCATAATAAATAATAATCATTCATAAAACATTTCATAACCATTCATAAATTAAATAATTTCATTTCGACAAATTATCATTCTTACATAAATCATTCTCATAAAAACATTAAAATAATTCATGATAAAACATTAATAAACCATTTTCATCTATATTAAAAATATATGCATTTAATTATTTTATTCAATCCTTCACTATTCATTTAATCTATCTTCTTTATCATTTCCACTCATATGCATTTCATTTCACTACACCATGTGGGATTTTAAAAAATCATTATTGCAATATATGTTTATCCCATATTTCTCATTCTCAACCTCTTTGTCATCAAAGACTCCCATTTAAACATGAATCTCTTCTCATTTTGACCCCTACACATATCTTCACAGCTTTGCTTAATCCATTCACTAATAGCCTCTTGATACATCTATGCTTGCAAAAATCTGAGAGCAAAAGTGCATAACAAGACTTTGGTGATAGGATGCCAATGGAGACTCATTTTTGTTTGGAAGAATTTTGATTATATTTGATAGTTTAGAATAGTTTCATTTCTAGTTTTTGTTTTTAAATCTGAAACTGCTCTATTGTTGAGGTCCAGAAATGATGGTTCTTCTCCATAGAACCATTCATTTTTGAGAGATTACAATAATAAACAAGGTAACTTGTAGGTTGTGCATACATAGTTGTGATGTTGAATAAGTGCAATGAGTACATGGAGTTATCCTTATGTTTTTATGTATAGAACGGTGATAGGGTAAAGTAATGTGTTGAACTAATATCTCTGGTACTTCATCTGTAAGTGCTTTTGAAAAAAAATGACAAAGAGTGAAAATAGTGTTATACAGGTATTCGGTGTATGCTTTGAGATGTGCTCCATGTTTCTTATAGGTTGTTGCTATAATTGTGAATATTTGAGGTGTTGTTCATATCTATTGGTAGTTTCTATATCCATAATTTGGGTGTTTTGGATCATCATTCAGTGCAAGATATTTTCACCAGTATGTGAACAATGCATTTTGGTGTGTCTAGCTATGGTTTTGGAGAAATTTATTTCTCTACATTTCTCCACATTTTGGTTTTAGGACTTGTAGTTTTGAGAATATGTTTATAAGGTTTCTCTCTTGCTTGGTTTAAGAGGATTTGAGATTTTGTGTTGTTGTTGATGAGTTTCAGTGTTTTAGTGTATTACAATGAGTTCAAATATACAAAATGATCACACTCTTCAGGTGAAGTTTGTTGCAAAGGTTTTGGATGAATTTACATGTGTTCATTACTTACTCTAGATTGTTTTCAAGTGAACTTTATCATTTGAAAATATAGGACATAGTTAAGGATGTGTATGCTTTATTGTTTTATGTCTTTGCATGGGTGTTGGTTGAATTTGTGTTAAAGACTACTTGAGAAGCTCATGAAATCATGTTGAGGCATGTTGGATCTCATCTAGGTCCTCATTAAGAATGATTTTGGGTCACCCTTGGTGTAACCCCTTGATTTTTTTTATGTTCCACTGATGATTGTTGTAAATTTGGCTATCTTTCCTAGTTTGGAATGGGTCTTATGGCTTAGGGTTTTAGTTATACCCTTGTTCTAGGGTTTTATTTGTTCCCTTAAAATTTCAAAATTACCTAAGTGTTAAACCTTTACATATGGGTTTTATTTCACTATTTATTGGTATTTACCCATTCCTAGTCTCTCAAGTCATAATTTGAGTCATTAAATCCTTTTGGTTACAAGCCCCTTGAGCTTAGTATTCCCAGTCGTCACCGATTAAGCCATTATAAATCTTCTTTTATATCAAGTGGGTCATAAATATTTTAATATTCACTTTTATCCTAAGTCTAGGTTTAATATATTCCTAAGGTATTTTTATGTTGTAAACCTAAGCAAAAAACCACTTTTTAAGTCATCAATAGGCGCACATACTTATTAAAAACCTTTGTAATATTGGGCGAGTCCCATAAAAAACTTTCTATTGGTTCCCCACTAGCCTACAAGATTAAAATGATGAAATTAAGAGGCCAGAGGGATGGCAGGCAAGCAACACTTGTCCACCCTTAGGGCAGGCCCTAACACTATTCAAAGGCACCAATGGCCGAGGATGATCAAATTAATGGTTAAGATGTGTTCTAACAAATGAATGTTGATCGTTCCCCGTTAGCCCATAGGGAACCGACTGTTAGATATGGGCTTATAGAGGGATAGTAGGAAAGAACCATGTGGCACCATTGGCACCATCTACTAAACTATTGAAGGAATAGGAATATTTAATAAAATATTTCTTAACAACTATGGATGGTTAAAGGGTATGCTACTAAAAGGATATATGCATGTGCAAAATGGTTCATCAAGATGTTTTAATCTCCATTGTCTATTGCTAAGGAAGAATATATATTATGATTGCTAGCCTAGTGATTAGAGAAGATACATGTTTATGGTCATCAAGTTGATCTAAGATATTCCTTGCTAGCTCATGATTGTGGATCTAAAACTTAAAAAACTCAGAGGGCTCGCAGGCTACTAACACATGGCTTTTCTGCCAACTCGTAAAGCATGGTGAGGCTACAATGTTGATCAAAGCGATGTACACATGGCAGAAATAGAGAGTGATGGATTTTGAGTTAGATAAAAGGAAAATGTTTAAAATTTGTTGACTCCATATGAGCCGCACATTAGTCCACATCAAGATCAAATCAATAGTGAAAATTCAAAGCTTCTAAAACATACACCATTGAGCTATTTTGGTTCACGCAAGTGAACAGTAATAGTGGAGTTAGTATCTTTCTTCAAAATTGATGACTTTTTTCACCATAAAATATTTTCGTAAATCAAGCTGTCAATTGTAACAGTATTCTCAACACATCTAAAGTTGGTTGCTAACTTGTTCAAGCATTTGGGATTATGAAATTAGGGTTTCTTGCATCGTGTAACCAATAAGTGAAATTTACCTCTCTTGAACTTGAATTTACCCTACTTTCCATTTCCAATTGCAATTGTTGTTGCTTGCTCTCTAAATTAGGCATCTTTTAAGGTTTGGTGTTCTCTAGATTGTTATAAATTCTGATTTTAATCTTTTCTTTGGGTCAAGTCTTTCCTTGATAAGTAAGAACCCTAGTTTGAATTGTTTGTTACCAATGGAACTTAAAGTCCAAGCATCTGCATCAAAATTCCAAGCTTCTAGGTTGAAACCTACTATGAGACCTTTGGTTCATGATTTTACTAAGAAATTGAAACCCTCTACATCTGATAAGGGACAAGGGAAACTCATGTATTATGGTCCTAGAACTAATTTTGGCATCAGTGGTAAGTTTTGCATGGTTAAGGTGTTGGCAGTAACATTATTTGTCATTGATGTCAAAGGTTAAGGTGAATGTTGTTCATGAAAAGACAAGTTGTTTTGGTTCATTGGCACAAAGGTTGATGCAAGCAAAGGCATTGCTTGGTATTTACAAAAGATATCTTTTTGATCTTATGTTTCTATCTCTTCATGTTTATGTTGCTAAGTTTTCACATCATGTTACAAAAGGTTACAAATGTATCTTTATTCAATTTGAGATATTGTGTAGAATTGATGTCAAGGGTATGCAAGCTTATATAAAGTTAGAAAAGCTCAGTTCAAGGTTTGATTCAGGCATTGCCTTTAATGACTTTAATTTTTAGTCATTGGTGAAGAATCCTCTGGGTATCTGATGATCAAGCCACTTATTGAAATATTAAAGAGAAGTTACACAAGTTGTTTTTTAATGAATTTTTTTTGGCTCTTGCAACTAAATATACAATTTTTTTTCTTTTGAATTATTATGTTGAAAATATGGTGTATTCGAGTTCTTTCCAAGTTATTAAAGTTTCATTGTAGTATTATGGTTGTATTAAGTTAGTGCATAATGAAAGAAATTAAAATATCAGTTTATTCATAAGGATGAGGTTTAGAGTTGTTGACAGTTTGTGACTACATTGTGTGAAAAAAGAATTGAATCACAACATTAAACAGCACCATTATATTGTTGTATTCTTGAACCAAATTCTCCATGTGTATACCAGGGTGATGTGCATATTATATTTGTGATTGAGATGGTATCAAAGTGTTGAGCATCATGAAAGAGATTTTTGATATTTTCTAACATGCTTCCTTATAGATCATGCAAAATAAGAGGTTTTTGAATAACTAAGCATAAAAGGCTTGTTTGTGCCTTTGTATATAAGTGCACATAAGTTATGCTTTCTTTACATGAGTAGGAGTAGTTTGGAAAGTCATAAAGACTTTTCTTATGTTTGATATATTTTGTGTCTAATAGTGCCTATGTGTATGTAGTCTTGTCCTATTCTTTGTCTTGTTGAAACAACAAACATGATTATGTAAAGTCCTTTTGTGGTCCTCTAAGAGGGTTTATGTCAAGATTTTTGATGTGTGTAGAGGATTGAAAGAATTTTTGATCATATAAACACCAATTGGAATCTTGTTTGTAGATGTTTAGAGACTATCATTCATGTATGCAAGGTGATTGGTCATTGCTTATATTATCTTGTTCACTTTGTAAAGGAGCTTTGTGGAGAGATGAGAACTTATCATGTCTCTATCTTTCATTAGATAAATTTGTATAATTGGAGAGTTAAGGAGATATTCTTGTAATCTTCCTTCATGCTTCTTGATGTTGCAAATGTAATGTCAAGGGAAGAAAAGAGTTTGTGATTCAAGGTGTTGAAGAACTGTGTTGTAGGTTCATATTGTAATAGGGTAACCACCTTAAGTTATATCTATTCTTTCATTGGATATTTGTCATTAAGACCATGAGGGTTTTTCTAGTGAGGCTATCTTTTGCCAGTAAGGTTATATTTTTCGAGTGAGGCTGTATTTTTCCAATGAGATTGTATGTTTCCCATGAGGCTGTATTTTTCTAGTGAGGTTGTATTTTTCTAGTGAGGCTGCATTTTTTCTAGTGAAGCTATAATCAGTTAGATTACCATTTTTCCATTGAGGCTCATAAAAATAATTTTCAATGGTTTTTTCTCCTTGTAAATGATTTTCCACTCATAATTTTTTTGTTTTGTTTTCTCATTATTTATGGTCTATTGGTCTTCATGTTTAAACATTCAGTCTTTTTAGCACTTTAATATCTATGTTAATCAATCATTAAGCCTTGCCTCTTTGATTGGGTTAATTTTTAATTGAACATTCAAGTTATCACAAAGAGACTATGTTCTTAAGAAACAATTGAATTGAATTTTTTTACCAAAGCATTTATTCAACCCCCTCTCAGTGTTTCCATACTCCAACAAGTGGTATCAGAGTCAGGCCCTTGCATAAATTTTAACCAACTTAAGGGTTCCTAGTAGTGGAGTACCTATCATGGAAAAAAGAAAAAGAAACAAAGAGAAAAGAAGTAACTAGAAAAATACTAAACAACAAGAACTACCTAAACCAAGTACAAAGGTTGGTGAAGAAGTAGTTAAGAGAAATGATATACAAATTGAAAAGGATACAAGGTTAGAAGATTATCACTTTATGAATGAATTTGAACAAGAATATGATGAAGATGATTGTGAAATTGATATTCAAGGTGAGCTCATTTGTGCCCTTGAAGAGATTAAGAAACTGAGATTGGAGAATCAAAGGTTAAAGTTGCAGCTTCATAAAGAAAAGGTGTCCGAATATAAAATACTTTTAGACTTTCAAGATGTCGAAAACTTGATAATAGATTTGACAGTTCAAATTGCAGAAGTCAAGAAAATAGAAGAGGAAATCAATAATTAGCTTAAGGAAAAAGAAGTTGATTGTTTGAAGTTTGAATTAGAGATAGTCTCTTTGAGAAATGAATTAGGAGAAGAATCTTCCAAATTACACAAGTCACTCTAGTTTGAAAAGAGTACTAGGTGTTTATATGATATGTTGAGAAAACAAAAAGGCTACAAGGAAAAAACTAGTCTAGGATTTATAGAAGGATGGTTCTCATTTTCAAATGACTTTCAAGTGAAAGAGGATGAAAGGAAGCAGATAATTTCATCCAAATATAGTTCAAAAATAGATCTGATCCAACATGTTGATACTAATTGAAGCAAAAGGATCACGAAACCATCAATTGCAAAAATTAAAATCCCATTCAGGTATAATCTACACTTCAACGGTTATTTTTTCTATTGTAATCAATATGGGCACAAGGTTAGTGAATGTAAGATTGCTTCTAGAAGGAGATTACATTGAATGAGTAGAAATCCTTTTGATAAGTTGAGATGCTTTAATTTTTGTAACTCTAGACATATAGCTAATTTTTGTAGATCTAACTTGGAAATGCAACAAAATAAGATAAGTGTTCATTCCAAGGTAACATCTCTTAATGTTGAAAGGACAAAACTAGTTTGGAAACTAGAGGTGATTGAAAAATAGGTTTAAGCTATGCTTGTTCAAAATATCTTGCATGACAAGAAGAAAGAACCATGGATTATAAATAGTGGGTGCTCTCATCATATGACTAGGAATAAGAGAAATTTCATTGATTTTAGAAAACTATTCAGGTGGAGCAATCAAGTTTGGAAATGATAATTATATTCAAATCAAAGGGAAAGGTACTATCTCTTTGGATGGTCTTTCTCTTGCTTCTCCTCTCTAAAATAGATTGTGTAAGCATGGTTTTAGGGGGATCTAATGTGTTTTGTTCTATCATCCCTAAACCTTGAAAGTTTAGTTAGGTTACTTATTGCAGTTATTCATGTTGAAATATTGACACAATTTTAATTAGAAAAGTTTTTTGGAAGAAGTACTTGTATGATATCCTATGAGTATTGAAAGTTAATATAATGATTCAAGAGTTTGAAGCACTTGATTTGACAGTGCAATAATATTTTTGACATTTTGAAGTGACTGTTTTATAGGAAATCCATAGTGCTCTTAAAGGTTCAAAATGGTTGTCTTTGTTTTCTTGCATATCTTTGTCATCTTGCACTTACACAACGGGAAGTGAAGTATATAGTTACCTAACAGTATAGTTCCAAGTAATGTTTCTTTATTAGTTTGTCTCCATAGGGAGAGAAATAAGTATAGGTGATTGACTTCAATGTTGCTAGTGGTGTGATGCTTATATAGTGTTACTTCTCTCAAAGGTTTCAATCAGATCTTACAAAGGTTCAATTCATCCTCTTATAATGGTAGGAAGAGCATTTTTTTTTGTTATTGCTCATTGCATATGTATAATGATAGTGATAGCATGTTAGGTTCATGAATCAACATGAAAATAGTGGCATTAAGGAGGACAACACACAATAATGCTAGGAGAGTGTTGTTTACAAATTGGTAACTCCTTACAATGTTTTAATAATTGGCATCATACAAAGGATGAATATGATAGTGAGTTACATACAATGGAGGTTGATAACATTCATAGTAATAATCATGCATGATGAAAACTTATAATGGTGGATTTTAAGTGCAGTCAAGGTGTTTTGGTAATATGAGGTATATAACAGATTATGATCTCATTGATATGAAATCATGATAGGGATCATTGTGGAATGCAAGGAATGATGAAGTAATTACTTCAATGGAGTATGGATGCAGGGGAAGTGACCTATCACTGCACACAAACACCATAACCTATGTTCATCAAGGGGAAACAGCCCTACTTAAATACTAGATTTTCAATACTTGATGAAAGAGTGGAAGCTAGTAGCAGGATATAACCTAATAGAATTTTTTAAATGGTAGTGATAGTACAAGCAAAATTTGCAGGGATAACAAGGTTAAGAGAATCAAGAGTTACCCTGCCTTGCAATGGTTAGTACAAGAACATGGACTAGGAAGGTTGTGAAGCACTGAAGAGGGAGAGTACTAAGTTTTTATAAGACAAATGCATATCCAAAAGGAAGAAACATTATGACATGTTTTCTAGGAAACTCCATCAATGTACACATGTTGGCATCTAAGTGCATATGAATATCCATAGGGTTTCAAGTCACATTGGAATTTTCTTAAGGCATGGATAACCATTATGAAAATGAGGATATGAATTAGACAATAGAGTTATGAAGATTCCTTATTAGGATAATCATAGGGGTGAAAAATAACACCAATGTCAATGTGCACAGTCACCTTTTACATGCTAGCATCATTGCAAGAGGCAGTGTAGGAGGCCATGAGAATGGTCCATGTTATATTTTTAGGACAGCCATGAGTTCAATGTCAAATTCCAAGTTTTCTATACATTGGAAAGATAACAGTGAATGAATATATTGACAATGTAATCAAGAGGATCATTTTAGATTTGTAGTGCTATAAAGGACAGTCAAAAATAATGCTCAAACATTTCAAAATGTAGGGCAGTCCAGAGGTCTTTGTCACAAGAATAGGAAACATAAGGGAAACATTGTGGCATGTTTTCCAAGTCAATTTATCAAGTAAAGGTCATAGTCAAGTCACAAAGGGTAGTAAACCTATTATTTCACAATATTATTGAGCATGGTTATGATTATTAAGAATAGAAGAACTACCTCGTGTCTATGTAGGTTAAATGAGGATAGTGAGAATCTCATGATAGGTGACAGTGCTTATAATAATTAATCCTTGATCAAAATTATTCATAAACTAGTGGAATTTATCTAAAAAAGTCACCAATACATTGTATTGATAGGGAATTGAAGTGTGCTAGTGGTTCTTGAGCTAATGCAAAAGAAAGTTTATGTAGATTTCCTTTGACACATTGAGATTCATGCTTGTGCATGCATAAAACACACTTATTTTTCCATACTTATGATTTGACATAGGAAGAATGGTGTTCAACACTAGGGATTGAAAAGTAGAAGAGTTGAGGGGGTAGTCTTAATGTCCAAACGAGATGCATGTTGGTGTTTTAATCTATATGATAGTTCATAATTTTTAGTCGCATTATTCTTCTTTGCCACACATATTGCAAAGGGGTTGGTTTTCAAGTGAAGAATGGAGTTATGGGGTCCTTTTTAATACTAATATGGAAGAGATTACTCACTATCCTGAAAGGCAGTCACACTCATATTGAGGAAGGAAGTGATTTACCAACACTTGGACAATAGGATCGTTCACATTCTTGAACAATTGCAATGAACAACACTTGTGGAGTCCATTCACTTGCTTGGAACATATTTTTTATTTGAAACAACAATGTTTACTTGGATAATTGATGTGTATTTTTCTTGCAACACGATGACACAACAGTGTGCAAATTATTTCATTCATCATACGAATTCCACTATTGTCTACTACTTTGATATCATTTTAAAGATGCAATTTACAACTATTATGCAGGTATTGATGCTTGCTCTTGACAATGAGTTTTGTTTTGAGGAGAATCTTATTGTAGAAGTGACAATATGCTTTGCTATCTCATATCTCTTGAGTTCAGTGATAACCATGCAATGTTAAAATTGAAAATTAGAAGTGATAGTATGCTTTGATATCTCATATCTCTTGCTCTATTTTATGTTTTCCTATGTATACATTAGGGGGAGTTTTTCATTTCTCTATCATTGTTTTCAAAAGGGGGAGAAGATGGAAAAAGAGCAAACAAGCAGACACGGTGAAATTTTTTCTTTTACATCAATGCCAAAGGGGGAGTTTGTTGCAAGTGGCATTATTTTTCATTAATGTCAAAGGTTAAGGTGAATGTTGTTGATGAAAAGACAAGGTTGTTTTGGTTCTTTGGCACAAAGGTTGATGTAAGCAAAGGAATTGTTTGGTATTTGCAAAAGAGTGATTTTTGATCTTATGTTTCTATCTCTTCATGTTTATGTTGCTAAGTTTTCACATCGTGTTATAAATGGTTACAAAGGTATCTTTATTCAATTAGAAATATTATGTAGAATTGATGTCAAGCATATGCAAGATTATATAAAGTAACAAAAACTTAGCTCAAGGTTTGATTAAGACACTCTTCATGTTTCAAAGGTATTATCTAAAACCCCAAAGATCTAGGGTTTAGGGCTCATGTGTTGGATGTTGTGGTTATATTGCTGATATGTGGTTTTCATTGATGTCAACACTATTAGCATTGATGATTCTGAAGGTTGTATATGTCGAGGATATTGAGAAAATTAAAATAAATATGTTGCAAGCAATCTATGAAGATGTGAAGATCAGAATGGTGGAAATTTGTGTACGTTGATAATCAGAAGTCACGCATTTAAGGGTTTGTTGTTGAACCTATCTAGTATGTCATTCAGAAGCTTCAGTGGTATGCATCAATATTGGAGAAATTTATGAGTTTTTGAGTTCCTACAGTTATTCTATTACTGTAGTAGGTGTTTTTGGTAGAAGAGAATGCAATTCTGGTAAATTGACTTGTTGTATATGCTATTGATATGATCAATGATGTTTCTAGATTGTGCTCTATCATTGTGGTACATCTACATTGATCGGTGTGTTCATGATCAAATATTTTCCTTTGTGTATTCGAGGTTTTCATGTTCTTGGCTGACATAATAGTGGTTGCATGTTGTGGATGCTTATGTATCAATTTCTTATTGTTTGGCATGTTCGAAGATGTTGATTTAGGTCTTCATTATGTTGTGACCAACTTCGGTTGGTGCACATTGAGATTTGTTCATGAATTGGACCGAAAGTTTGTAATTTATTCTTTTATCTTTGGTCGATAGAGTTGTTAATGTAAATTCATGTAGCGAATATATAAGAGTGATTGTTTCTACATTTTGAATTTTGCGAGGAGTGCTCGATGAATTTATATGAAGTGTGAATAAAGATCGGATCATTCGATTTCATAGCAGAGTGTGAAGAAGATTGAGCGAAGTGTGAAGAATTATTTTTGTGCCTAATTGTAACTATCATCAGCCTTTTGCAGAAGCTAATTTCTCAGTTCAACCTCATCAGATGGATTTAATCTGATTGTTTTATGTAAGGAAGTGATCCCTCCCTTCTAAGCAGTTAGCTCTAGGCAATGTTCCTGAATGCATGTGCATTCCTTATTCATTTTTCATTATACTTATAATAGGGTTTAATCTTGTGGACTAACATCTACCATGGTTTTTCCCCTAAGAGGGTTTCCACGTATAAAATTTTGGTGTTCATGTGTTTCTAATGTTTTGTTGATTCATGCTTTCACTATTAATTATCAGATCAGAGATTAAAGGTTAATAAGGTTGAATAAGTATTAAATTTTGTAACAACTGATTCACCCCCCCTCTCAGTTGTCTATCCTTCTTTTGCCAACAATTGGTATTAGAGCAGGTTCCTCTAAAGAAATTTAATAGATTGAGGTGATTTTAGATGGCATCATACAAGAAGGATAGTCTTGGATTTGATGGTATAAAATACTCTCTGTGGAAGGTCAAAATGGAGTGTCATTTAAAGTACATTGGTGAACCCTTCTAGAAGATTACAAAGAACAAATATAATATTCCTCGGAATGGTCCTTCTACTCCTGATGAGATCAAAGAAGCATTTTTGAGTTCTTTGATAGATTCAGAGATGACAAATGTGATAGGTCTGAAGACAACACATGAGATCTAGAATAAATTGGAAGCATTGTATGAAGGAGATGCACCAGTGAATATTTTTAAGTTAACAAGTTTGAAAGGAAAGTGGGAGAATTTGAACATGAGTGAAGATGAAAACGTTGTTTCTTTCATGTAGAAGGTAAATGAACTAGTGATGGGTATTACATGTGCCGGTGGAGTCATGGATGAAGATGAGATTGTGGCTAAAGTACTCAGACCAATGCCTACTTCTTACATAATGAAATTTAATGCTATTGAAGAGCTCAGAACAGTAACAAATGTTACAAGAGACATGATGATTGGTAAAATAGCTACCTTTAAGTTGAGTGAATTTGGTGAGTTTACTCCTAAAACAAAATCTGCATTCAAGGTTACTGTATTTGGAAAAATCCAACAAAGATATGATCTAGGAGACAGTTCTAGAAAGACATTCAAGTATGGAGATGAGATGAAACAAATTGAAGATGAAGAAAGAGAGATAGAAGAGATGGAAGAGATGGAAGTGTTGGTTCTAAAAAATGCAGGTTTTAACCCGAAGAGTTTGCTAAGCTCTTACTACACTTTTGGTCAACATACAAGGCCAATTGATGCAATTGTACCTTGTTCTCTTTAGGTTCTGCTAGACCAAGGCGAGTGAACCTAATGAATGATGCAGATTTGAAATGAATTTCTTGATGCAACAATCTACCCACAATGGCAAAGGTGGTGGATAGACAAATACTACAACTACTCCTACTCCTATTGCACAAATGAAAGATTTGAATGAATTGTCTGATATGAAATTCTATCTCTGGGCTGAGGCAGATCAGTGCCTTCTATCCACATGGGCAATGGAGTCAAAACAAAAATGATATATGTTCTCTCTTATTGGCTTAACTCTAGTTGTTATGCCCATTTTTATGAAATCTTACTGATTGGCATATAACTTCATTTATTTATGTCTTGCATAAACTGTGTTGGGATATTTCTTAATCTGGTTCTACTTCAACAATCCAAATAAAATCCTTAAATCACTGTGATTTATTAGAAGACTTTTAACTCTAACTTGCAGACACCAACTAATTAAATCACACAAAATGGGAGAACACTTTGATAAATCAGAAATATACTTGATACACTGATTTAAATGACAAAAAGATCTCAAGTTGGAGACAACCAAAGATAAAGAATTTAGATTTATTTTAACATAACAACTGAACACCAAAAGAAATTTACCAATTTAAAAAATATTGTCCATTACCCTGTTTCAAGAAAGATCTATGTATTTTTGTACATTCTCCAATCCCTTCTCGGGAAAATATGACTATTACCCCCTAATCCCTAAGTCCCCTTTACAACTGATTTATACAAAAAATTCGAAGAGTCACAACCCTTCAGTTTCTGGTTAAACTGTTTGCAATTTTCCCGCAGAGATAAAAATATTTAATTAGTTGCCTAATCGGCAAATTAAATATTTTCACATAGTCTTGCCTTTTAATTTTTAATTTTTATCCTTTCTTGCCTGTATTTCTTATCTTATTGGCATTTTATACTTTTCATTGCTTTTATTTTTATTCTCCCATGGTTTCCATTGCATTTACCGCTCTACCATGGGTTTGACTTTTCAACCCGTGGTTATGCAGTGCCTAGCCCTCACAGTCGTCCTTCACTATTACCATGTTATCGCGGCTTGCTTGATGCCTCCTCATGGTACCGCAATAGCTCATTTATTAACCACTATCATCTTCGTTGTCTACTGCTACAGTCATCTCCATTGTTTACCACACTACCATAGTCACTGGCCTTTATGCCAATGGTACCATGGTAGCCACCACTAACCACTGCCTCGCCACTTCACTAACTATTACCGTGGTCACCGCAGTTTACTTAGAGACCGTCCGTGGTACCGCGGTAAGATCTTGGCTGTTGTCTCTGACTGCTCACCACCACCTTTTCTAGTTATCTCACCACCACCGCGATACCACAGTCAATGAATTGACTGCATGCGGTGTGGCGGTATAAACCTTATGCCAGCCTATTGACTACTACCTCCATACCATGAGCCCATTGTGGGAGGCCGTGGTAAGGCAGTAAACACATAAAGAATGAAAAATAAGGGAGCGGTATAATACATATGTCATTTTTTGACTTTATGGAAAGGGAAAAATGAATATTATATGAAAAGGATAGGAAAATGTGAGGGAAAAATGGGGAAACCCCTAGTTTTTCATATGGATTTTTTAGGTTCTAACAGGAAGCATTGATTGTGAAAAGAGAATCCAGAGGACATGGTAAGTACAAAGGAAATTTTCCTATTAAATGTTTCTCTTGTAGTAAGATAGGTCATTTTGCATCAAGGTGTCCTGAAAGAGTTTCTAAGTATAAACCTGACAAGTCTAGATTTCAAAGGGGGTGTTATTATGTTGAAGAAGGTGTTATTGATGATGAATCTTGTAACTCAGATTTTTTGGAATTGTGGAAGATGCTAAAGCTGCACAAGATTAAACATCAATTCTAATCTAAATAAAACAACAAAGAATGATAAGTAAGCATGATTAATCTAAACTAATAAAACTAGAATGATCTCACCGAATCTGCAAATACTTCCTCGATTTATCTCCATTGCCCTTCTCCATTTTGCCTTTGAAGTATTCTTGCCCTCAAATTTTTGTGTTTGAATGCAAGCATAACTTCGTCAAGTGTCTCAGCAAAATATCGAAGATTGTTTCTTCTCAAAAGTGTATAATGATTTCGGGAGGAGGAATAATGATAATGATAGGCCATTTTATAGATTTTGTGTTTTCAAATGATCGGCTCAGATTGAAAGAGAGATCGATGGATGAGATTGATGAATGCCATGCGATGAGTTATGTTATAGATAGAATGCGAGTTAGAACATGATTTCAACTACAGGTAAAGACTAATTTTAGAACATGAGTTAGAACATGAGTTCCAATCTTCATCTTCAAAAAAAATAAAAGAAATAGACTTTGTATGCAAAAGCCAAACTTAGAAGTTGGAGAATAAATGCATGATAAATGGATGTGAATGCAAACTTTGAGTTAGTTAATTAAATAAAGATATTTAATTAATAAATATAGATCATGCATATGAGTTGGAACTAGTTAATCGACTAGTTGTGATGGAGAGTTCTCTCATAGAGATAACTCGAGTCAGACGATAAGTGCATGTAAGAGATAACTGAATGTTAGAGGAATGTGACATAATTAATTAAATAATGAATTAAATGTTAATTTAATTCAACATTCGAAATATGAGACTTTTAATTAAATAAATAAAGTAATTTATTTAATTTGGCTGTTGAAAAGGATAAATGAATAATTAAATAATAAATATTTAATTATAGATGAAAAGGGGTTAAATGAATAATTAAATAAAGATATTTAATTATAGTTGGAAAAGTATGATAAAGGGGAATTAAATAATAAATTATTTAATTGATAGATAAAGGGGAAAGAATTAATTAGTTCGCAACATAATTAAATAAATATGATTTATTTAATTAATTAAGTTGAATAAAGGATGATTATGAATTAATGAATTAATTAAAAAGGGTATTTAATTAATAGAGGAAATATGTGTTAGAAAGGCAATTAAATAAGTAACATTATTTAATCAAGACGACGGACTATAGAAAATTATGTTGAAATGTGTACTCGCAGGCCTAGACCAATTTTCGGTATCTACAGTTTGCCCCTCTTTGATACAATGTTGGTACGACGTGTCAAAGAAAATATGCCCCAGTCGTGCCCCTGTATGAAACAAGTTAGGGTATGCCCTAGTGAAAGGGAGAATGACGAGGAGGTAGTGGTATTCCCCCTCGAGAGGATAGGCGGGTTTGAAGAACATGAGTGTGCTCTCAAAATGGATAGATAATGGTGGCGAAGATGCAGAAAAGAAGAAATGTTAGCATGGATGATTTCAGAATGTTAGTAAGAAATAATTAATGTTGGTTAATTTGAGAAAAAGACATAATCTTCGATATATTGCCAAATATGCTATAATTTCTTGTTATCATCATTGGGCGGGACATGACACAAATGGATAGTACACACTATGATATGAGATAGACCATAGTGTACAAAGTCATCCATCTATGAAAAATAGACAGTCGTAGACAAGGAGTGTCTTAACTCAGAATAAGGACAAGATGCCCCAGTCGTTTGGTCAGGACAAACCACAGACAGGAGACAAATAAAAGATGGGTCTTGAGACGTCATTGCTCCTCTAAATCCTTGATAGGACACCCTTGAGGAAACTAGTAACATGACTCAAAAACCAATGTTAAAAAAATAGTTGACAGACAACAACCAAAGAAAAAGAATCCTGAGATGTCGTTGCTTCTCTAAATCCTTCAAGGGACATCCTTGAGAAAGCTAGTAACAAGATCTTGCACAAATCGATAAAAAGATAAGACAAAATAAGATATAAAGTCATAAAACCAAATAAATATATTCGCCAAAACTTGATCTTGTGGGATTGTTTGATGTTGATGTTTGACATAGCGTAATGTGAGAGAATGACACATACCGCATAAGACATTGAGTCTGGTTTCGACTTGGTGACTTCTGTATAAGGTATGACAAAGCCTGGTTTTAGTAAGACACGTGTCGTATAAGATGTTGGAGTCTGATGACGTTGAGGTGTCAAGCCACATGAGACTATTACAATTTGATGATGTTTGTTGACAAGAAAGACATCTCTTGCTTAGACATAAGTTGATTGCTTTGACAATGTGTATGATATTGACTTGATGACAAGTTGAGTGTGTGCATGTAGATAGTGTATGGCATGAGATGATACCTTAAACTATGATATGCAACTTGTGTGATAGTGATTGTGAATGAACCCTATTGGACTGACCTAGTGTGGTCTTGGGTGCTCATCAATCGATTAGCCTTGCCTATGTTGTACACGCAGAGACCTCGTAGTTCGACACGACCAATGACTTTGAATATACAAAGAGTCATGATTTAAATGTGTGTGATACATAACAAACCTAGACTGACAGACCTAATACCTCAGGGGCACATCAATTGATGGCCTTGCCTACGTCCCAGTCGCAGAGGCAACGTAGTTCGACTATGTCTACGACTAACTTAACATGACTGACTTGACACTATTTTGTTTTTGGTATTTTTTGACATGTTTTGATTTTTTTGGATTTTTGAAGTTTTCTAATGTTTTTGTTTTTTTAGGACATTTTCTGATGGTGTGATGCTATGTACAAGGCATTCATGGAATAGAACAAGGATTTTCCCCCAGTCGGGAATAAGACTTGCGAGATGGAGTGGATAATGTGACGGAGTGGGGCGTTAGATGTCAATCATTCCAAGCGATGGATAGGACAACCATTTATTATGAGTGATGGGGGAAAGTCTGATTGGAATGATGGTACATGAAAGAGTGAGCTTGACTACACATGGCGCCTGTTTGCCAGGTTTTTACCATGGTACTTATCCCTAGTGCCACTAAAGTGGTTTTCACTATAAGACGGATTATTTCCCTTTACTTTTTTGATTTTCCAATTTTTTTAATTTTTTTTTTCAATTTTTTTGTATTTTCTAGATTAAGACACGAATTCTCAAAAGCTAAGCATAGAACCTCTTTAGATGCAAACTATTGATAGGTGACAAAAGCGGATCTCCTTCAGGAGTAGATAGTTGGTACGCTCCTGACACAAAGGCTTCTGTGACAATTTACGACCCTAACCAGTTAGGCTCAAACTTTCCTGGTTTCTCTCGTTCAGCTTGGTTCTTCGGATTCTCCATTAATACCAGGTCACCAATGTCAAAATATCTATTGGGAACCTTCCTATTGTAGCTCTGATGAAGATGATTCTGATATGCTTGCAAATGATCTAATGCTTTCTGTCTTTGTTCATCCAGTAATTCAAGCTCTTGTAGCCTAGAGACATGGTATTCTTCATCATCGACATGACCCTTCAAAGATACCCTTCGAGAAGGTATTTTGACCTCTATAGGTAAGATAGCTTCAGACTCGAATATGAGGGAAAATGGAGTGGTGCCGGTGGGAGTGCGGATGCTTGTGCGGTAAGCCCATAAGGCAGGATTAAGCTATAGGTGCCAGTCCTGACCAACATCATTGACAGTCATTTTAAGGATTCTAACAATGGTTTTATTAGATGCCTCAGCTTGGCCATTACCTTGTGGGTAATACAGGGTGGAAAAATGATGCTTGATGTGGAATTCTTCACATAAATGGTGTACTTCTTGGTTCTTGAATGGGCGGCCATTATCTATGATTATGGATTGTGGTACACCATACCGAAAAATGATATAGTTCAAAATAAACTTAGATATTTGGGTGCCAGTGATGTAGGTCATGGGAATGGCTTCAATCCACTTGGTGAAGTATTCGGTAGCGGTAATGATGAATTTGTGGCCGTTGGATGATGGTAGGTGTATCTTACCTATGAGGTCGAGTCCCCATTGGGCGAAAGGCCATGGTGAAGTAATCGGTTAAAGCTCCTGTGCTGGCACTCTTATCAAGTCTCCATGTATTTGACATTGTCTACACGTCTTCACAAAGATGTATGAGTCTTTCTCTATAGTAGGCCAATAGTAACCTAGTCTCATAATCTTATGGGCTAAGGTTGGACCACTCAAATGGGATCCACATATACCCTTGTGCACTGCTTGCAAAGTTGTTTGTGCTTCTTCAACGTCGAGACATCTCATTAGGGTGTTGTCTAAGGTGTGTCTATATAGGGTTTCTCAGATGATGGTGTACTTGGCGAACTTACGGATGAAGGTTCGACATTGGTTATTGGACAAGTCTTGAGGTAAGGTTTGATTTGTTAGATAGTCGAATATTTCTTTATACCAAGGAGATGTAGGAAAAACAATGGTACACACCATCATAGCATCGGGGATATCATAAGCAAGAACCAATAGCTGTTCAACCAGAAACTCGAACTTAGGCACGTTACTCAGAATATCCAACAAGGAACTCATGGTTGCCATAGCATCTGCAGCTCTATTCTGAATGCGTGGTATTTGTTGAAAAGTTATGTCCTTGAAATATTGTTTGAAACTATCAGCCATTCTCTTGTAAGGAGCAAGCTTCTCATCCTTAGTTTCGTACTCATCATTTACCTGTCGGATTACCAGTTGAGAGTCACCAAAGACATGTAGGCTCTTAATGTTCCATTGTGCTGCCATTTTCAAGCCTATCACTAAGGCTTCATATTCTGCTATATTGTTTGTACAAGGGAAAGCAATCCTGAATGATTTGGGAATGGTATCACCTTGAGGTGTGACAAATAAGACACCAGCTCCTAAACCACAATTTGTATGTGACCCATCAAAGTATAGTTTCCAGTCGATTTTAATGTCAATGTTAAATAGAAATTCATCTGGAAAATCTGCCACTAAGGGATGATCTGCTTTTATAGATGCATCAGCTAACTGATCTGCAATCACCTGTCCTTTTATAGCCTTCCTCTTGACATACTCAATTTCATACTCACTAAGTATCATGACCCATTTAGCCAATCGGCTTGTTAAAGCTGCCTTACTTAGAAGGTATTTGAGTGGATCAATTTTTGCAATTAACACTATTTGTCGATTAAGCATGTAGTGCCGAAGTTTTTGGGTAGCAAAAAATACCGCAACATAGGCACGTTCTATGTTGTAATTCAATTCATAGCCCACTAAGGTACAACTGATGTAATAGACCGCTCTCTCATGACCTTGATCATCTTTTTGTGCAAAAAGAGCCCCTAATGCCGACTGAGTTGCTGAAATATATAAAATCAAAGGCTTTCCTTCTGTAGGTGGCATTAAGATTGGTGGAGTTAGCAAATAGTCCTTGATTTGTTGGAATTCTTCCTGGCATTTAAGTGTCCATAGAAATGGTACTCCTTTCTTGAGTAGATGTTGAAATGGATGAATCTTATCTACCAGTTGTACTATGAATCGCCTAATTGACTGTAGTCTGCCCTGTAGAGTTCTGAGTTGTCCTATGCTGATTGGAGGAGGCATTTCTATGATAGCTCTTACCTTCTCTGGATCTACTTCAATGCCTCTTCGAGAGATGATATACCCTAACAGTTTCCCCGATTTGACTCCAAAGACACACTTCTTCGGATTCAGCCTGACATTGTAGTTCTCTAGCCATTGGAATATCTTATTTAAAACCTTTAAGTGAGCTTCTCTTGTTTCTAATTTTTCTATAATGTCATCGACATAATCTTCCATGAGAATGCGTACAAATTCATGGAAAATTGTAGTCATTGTGCGTTGGTAAGTAGCTCCTGCGTTCTTAAGCCCAAAGAGGCATAACGTTCCAACAGTATGTGCCCCATGGACACGTGAAAGTTGTCTTATGTTGGTCTTCAGTTGCTACTTTAATCTGGCTATATCCCGAGAAACCATCCATGAGGGATAGCATCTCATACCCCATTGTAAGATCCACTATCATATCTATATTCGGCAAAGGGAAGTCATCCTTCGGACACGCCTTGTTGATGTCTCTAAAGTCTGTGCAAATTTGAATGCCTCTAGTTGGTTTAGTCACAGGTTCAAGATTCGATATCCAATCTGTATAGTCTATTGTCCTTATGAATCCTACATCCAAGAGTTTCTTTAGTTCTGTCTTGACCAATAGAGCAATCTGTGGGTGCATTTTTCTCAACTTTTGTTTGACTGGTTTGATGCCTAGCTGCAATGGTAAATGGTGCAATATTAGATATGGATCCAGCCCAGGCATGTCAGCATACAACCATGCAAAGTTTATCTGTCTCTTTTGGAAGAAGTCCTTAAACTCAGGTTTTTCTGTCTCTATTAAAGAAGCTGCAAAATATACCATCTTTGGATTCTCTTTTGTACCTATGTTGACTCCAACTGATTCTTCTACTAGCATCGGTGACTTTTCCTGTTCAACGGGGAGAATATTTAAACCTCTATCCTTGGGTGCCTCAGGGAGGTTTTCGCCCTTGGATACGTCCTTTATTTTGACTTTTTCTTCGTCCAAAGGTGCCTTTCGGTTTTCACCTAGGGACTCATCATTGTTCTTTTCATTGTCTTTTTTCTTTTTATCCTCATTTTTGCGACTAGAGGTGTAAATAGACTCCCCAAAATATGCTTTATCATCTAAGTCTATGCTAAAACCAGCTTTATGATCCCCTCTTGGTATGCCTTCTCGAAGTCCCATGAACTCATCAATTGCTTCGTTGTTCTCGAATGTGTCTAAGATAGGTGTACCTTGTTGATCCCAATCTATAAGTTCGGGATATATGAGGGGCATGTCATCATTGGAGTTTTTTAAAGGTAGCCGTTGATAGGGTGAATAGTGAATGGTTGACATGGTTGTAGAAGTTCTGGACTAACTCTTGCTAGGTTTTTTCCTTATGGGTAGGTAAACGTTGATGTGGGACCATTGCCTGGGATAGGTCGTTAGAAGATGGTGGTTCAGGTGCCCAAGATGCATGATCGAGTTTTTCCCAATAATAGATCTTATGCCATTCTTCTCTGGACTAATGTTTCTTAGGACAAGGACTAGATGGTTTGGGTATAGGTTTCACATTTAGATCCAATTCTCCAAATAGTGCGTCTATGTTCATGGTGCTGGTAGATGAAAGGGAATCCCATTCACCATCGCTTGAGTAAGGGGATTCATCAAAGATTGGAGGGTTGTCATAAAATGGGGGAGGTGGATCATGAGATGTCTCGGTGTCTGCGTAAGCACTCACTTCCTCTTGAAACAGTGACGAAGTACTAGGAAACCCAATTCTAAGCGGTTGACACCCTAGCCCTAAGTATTTTGGTCGTGGGTGGATAGTAATCGGTTCCGTCCTTCCATTTTGATGTAGCCCTAACCCACTGTGCCCATCATAGCCTTCCTTTTGCATTATCTTAAAGCCTTTTCCATATTAGTTCTTAGCTATTTGAATAGATGGGGAGGGGTATTCATGTTCTTCTTGATACAACCAGGAATCACCTTGGTCCACAATTTCCTCGCTTAGCTCTCCCCTTTTGATCAATGTCGTTGTAGGGGGAACATTGAATATGACTATTGACTATATTCTATCTGCCATAGGTAGGCCATATGCCTTAGGTGGAATTAGTTTACTAACACAGTATGATGCCTTTATACGATACTCGCCAAAGCCCTTGTCTTGGATTTCAAGTTTAGGAGTAGTTGATGGAGGTGTGAATGATTTCGACTTAGTGAGATGTGATGAGTCAATGTATTGGGATGAATTGGATGATGAAACTTCTTGATTAACTGGTACTTGGCATTGTGGAATTTCCTTTAGGCTTGTACAATACTAAAACGGATTTGGATCACCATCAATAGTGATCTCGGTGCCATTATGTGGAAATTTGAGACATTGGTGATACGTTGAAGGTACATCTTTCATTGCATGTATCCAAGGTCCACCTAACAACAAATTGTACGGAAGAGTGAGATCCAAGGCTTGGAAGTTGGTGTTCATGATTGTTGGACCAATTCTGATAGGGAGTGTGACCTCTCCTTTGGATGATCTTTCCTCATCATCGTAAGCCTTGATGACTATACTCTTAGAGGTATCTACGCAATCTTCTGAGAATCCTAATGCCTTAACCAATTTTAGGGTACATAGGTTCAACCTGCTCCTCCATCTACCAAGACTCATCTGACTTTGGTTTCATGGACTAAGACTTCAAGATGTAATAGGTCATTATGATCAGATTTTTCTGTCGAGTAATCTTGTTGGGAAAATGTAGCATGGTGCAAATTGGTTAAATATCCCACCATATCTTTGAAACAATTGACATCTAAATCAGTAGGGACAGTTGTGTTCTACAAAGCTTTATCGAGAATGGCTCGATGCTCAGGTGATAAGGTCAATAGTTCCAAGATAGATATTTGTGCAGGGGTTTTACTCAATTGATCAAGAAGGTTGTACTTGAACTTGGAAGCTTGTGTAGATGGCTCAGAAGAAGGACCTGGAATAGTGATCTTGGATCTACGTGTGTTGACACTACATTCTGGAGGCTTCTTAATGGTGAAGGTATTGACATGCTCATCTGTAGCGCGGAGGCTATTTATAATCTTTCCTTTTCCATAGTCAAAATTGGTGTTTTGCATAATTGGTTGATGGATCGGTCTTAGGTCCCGAACCGGAGGCTTTTCCTTTTGTGTGGTCATGTAATGGGTCCTTGAAGACCTTATGATCACTGTTCTTGGTGTTTTTCTATCGACCGACCTCTATGGTTCCGTTCTCCACAAAGTCTTGGATAATTCCCTTGAGTTGGCGACAATTTTGTAGGCTGTGTCCTTTTATTTGATGATATTCACAATGGGCTTTTTCATCCCACCAGGAAGGTTTAAATTGTCTAGAATCATATTCTCTTGGTTCCAACGGTTTGATGAGATTGTGTTTAATCAATTCTTTATAAATAACCTCGATCGGTAGTCCTAGAGGAGTAAATTCACGTGTGGGAAATCTTCTTTGAGGTCATTGTTGCTGTGAATTTTGGAGATAGTTAGCCGTTTGATCTGGATTATCCATTGCGTCTTGATTTTGGTTGTATCCTCTTAGTGTGATAACTGGCCTTGTATGTATGTTTTTAGCATAGACAATGCCATCATTTGTAACATTCTTGTTTCTGGACCAGAATTGTCTTCTATCATTTGGCGCGTTTTGATTTTGGACAATAGGATTCCTACCTGGTACCTTTATTTTTCCTTTGTCAATAAGGCCTTTCTCAAGGATGATGCCTTTTTGTACCAAGTCTAGGAATGAGGTACAACAATGTACTCTTAAATCACTCCGCAGTTTTGGATTGATGTTCTCTAGGAATATCATGACCTTTTGTTTCTCTGGTATCTCAACTGGACATCTGCTAGCTAGACTTCTCCACCTCTGAAAGAAAGTGGTGAAATTTTTGCCATCTTCTTGTGTCATGTGGCAGAAGGTTGCTATTGTTATCTCATTGTCTATGTTGAAGGTGAAATGTTCCACAAACTTTTCAGCTAATTCTCCCCAAGAGCGTATACCATATGGTAGTTTAGAAAACCATTCCAGTCCTATCCCAACAAGGGTTCGTGGAAATAGTCTCATCAGATATGTGGGGTCATACGATATGTCCATGCATGCTGTTGAGAACTCCGTAATATGTTCTAGAGGATTCTTTTTCCCATTATACTTAGGAAAAATTGGTATAATGTATCCATGGGGAAAAGGTGTCATGTAAAGCGCTTTGTCCAATGGACATGGATATAAGTCTTGTGCTGAGATAGTTCGTTTTCCTGACATAGACATATTATCCATTTGTTGTTGGAGAGTTTGCATTTGATTCTGAAGGACATCGACTTGTGTCAAGGACATGGTGTTGGCATTGTTTAGATCAATGTAGACGTTTTGATATGCCATGTTTTGCGACAGGTTATGATTTGGTGGGAATATATCCCATTTGAATAGTCCTTTGTGGGATAGGAATATATCCTATTTGAATGGTTTGACTTGGTGGAGGAATATATCTCGTTTGAATGGGTTGACTTGGTGGAGGAATATTCCTTATTTGAATGATTTGATTTGGGATAGGAATATTCATACCCACCTTGGATCTCTTACCAATCGTGTTGGTGCCAAAGGGGTTGGATGAAGTTGCTCCCATCGTAAA
Source organism: Sequoiadendron giganteum (assembly GCA_007115665.2). NCBI lineage: Eukaryota > Viridiplantae > Streptophyta > Pinopsida > Cupressales > Cupressaceae > Sequoiadendron > Sequoiadendron giganteum. Next base: position 304,519,959 of record CM021108.1, on the reverse strand, counting down.
TTGTAAACCTTGTGTTATGTTGAAAGGGGTTGTGTTTACAATTGACGATGTCTGAGTTGGTATGCCAGTTGGTATTGCTGCGGTGATTTGGGGCATAGAACCACTTGATGTCACTGTTTGCATTGGTTGGGTAGATGTCGTTTTCAATGTGTGAATGTCAAATCCTAGTGGTAGTGTGGCACCTTCTACTAGATGTTTTGCTAGATAGCGTTGGGGATCATTTGCCAAGCACTCATCCATGAAGGATGCAAATTCAGGATCTTGGACTGTAGACTCTATGTCTTCAACAAAGACTTGTCCATTGGCGTCTCTAGTGACAAATTTATCAAGCAATAGTTTGTGTGGTTTGTTCTTCCTAGGTGGTTGAGTGCTGAAAGGATTGATAAATTCATTGGGGTCTGCCATTTCTTTGTGCCTCTTTTGAGACCTTGTTTCGACCATAAAAAAAAAAAGTTGCTCAAAATGGGGTAATGCAGACTATGCCTAAGAACTGATATGACCTATTTCTATGTTTTTGGATTTTTTGGACAATAAGGATGTTGCTAAAATGATTTCTAGAAAGACGTATACTGAGATGACATATGGTAAGACGGACAATATGTAAGACCTCGTGTAGACTATGATTCTAAAATGGGTATAACCTACCTCCTATGGGTAAATGCATGCAAGGATTTGTTTTGACCAAGGAACCTGATTGTAGGACAAACGACAGTTGACAAGGTGAGCTTTCCAAACTAGACTTGTTGAGCTGAAAAGATTCACTAGATAAGACTAAGGTGACTAGGTTCGATGAGTGTGACAAATCGGGACATGAATTTATCCAAAGACGAGGAAACTTATCTATGCTGTGATATGCAATTTCCTAGGGAGTATCTAGATGCATGCAACTTAGGATGACAATGATGAAGACGTGGATTGTAACTAAGATTTCCGAGGAAGTATCTATATGCATGTGACTTTGGATGACTATGATGAAGACGTGGATTGTAACTAAGACGTATATAACCACCTAATGGATGTAAGATTTTTGAGCAAAATTTTGACAGTTTCTGTTCGGACTCAGTTTGCAGTTTTGATTGTTCTCTGTTAACAGGCAGATGCGGTTCACCTAACAGTTGCGGTTCAAGATTTGACAGTTGCAGTGTTTCTTACAGTTGCAGTTTACCAATTCACATGCGTTTTTCCTATTCTGGACTCTAAAAACTAGTTTTCCTGATAGACACTTGCGGTTCAGAATTTGACACATGCGACTTAGGATGTGACAGATGCACTTCGAAACTTTGAGATTGTGAAAATTATGATAGACAGATGCGGTTATTCCCCTAATAGATGTGACTCGCTAATACAGATGTGGCGATTAAACTGACAAATGTGACTTTGTTCCTGACAGTTGAAATTTTTTTTCGAAAGTTGTTTGACTGACTTTGTTTGTTTGATCAAGATTTTGGCAAATACAGCAAACAGCAAACATGACATTCAAAGTATTTTCAGTTTTGTGATGAATGGACTGTTGAGACTTGAAAATCATTTACACCCTAGGCCTTTAGGATAGTACTTGTTGAATTCTTACTTGGATTTCTCCAGCTACGCATATTTATGGTGGATGATTAGTAGCTTGACCCCACTGGTTCCCCTCCATGACACTCACTTATACGGGGCAGCCAAGCTACAGTACCCATGAATCGCCCATGGCATACTTTTCATCTCTACACGTAAACCTTAAGATTGTAAGACGACTTCACAGGTCCAACCTGCTACACCAACAAGTAGATAGGATTTTGGTAATTCTACAACAAAGCTTTTAATTCGGGCATTCCATTTGTGGGACACTAACCAACGTCGGCGAGAGTCCATTTCTGTCCATCTCGTCAGATTAGTGCGCATGATTCTTGGGGTTTCCCCAAGAATCCACTTTTGTATACCGGCTGGAAGTCGCTTGGCTATAGCGTGCTACCGGTCTGAGTCATCTTGGGGTGAGTACTTTTTCCCACCGAGATAGGCCCAAGTTCTAGAGTCAGTAACCGTTTCTCTTACACCCAGGATCGTATGAATGCACAAGGGGAGAGGATACTTCAATTACTAAATCGTGGGGTTATAAACTAACAATGCAGACACGAAAAACACTGGTAAATTATTAAGCCCAAACAAGATTGTTTACACTACCGAGTAGAAGTTCATTTTAACCCACAAAACGATTATCTATCTACCAAAACAAAAAGCAGGCTAAAATGATAAAAGCATTAGGTCCTGCATGCAACTTTGTCAGTAGTTCATTGTTTGTCTTTGGTTTTTGTATTGTCTTCTACGCTTCGTCCTGCAAACACTTGTTATTCCACCTTGACACAACTAAACCAAATATTAGCGAAAATCCAAATCATGAAAAAAAAGCAAAAATCAAAAAATGGATGCACGGAAATCGATAAAACAAATAAAAATATTTACCAGCCAGATGCGGTTCGAATGGTTGCAGGTGGATGCGATCAATGGATTGTCTGATGTAGTTCAAAATTCGTCTACTGGCAGATGCGACGAACAACAGGCGGATGCGGCGATTGACAGGCAGATGCGGCGATTGACGTGGCAGATGCGGTTCATAAGTATGGATGTGTCGCTAGTTTTGACAGATGCGGTTCACTAGACGGAAAACCTGTGAAAAAAAAACAAAAAACAGAAATGGAAAATGGAAAGATGTGTGGATTTTGAAGTGCATTCACATCAGGTTCACCAAATGTAACTCAGATTTTTCGAAATTGTGGAAGATGCTAAAGCTGCACAAGATTAAACATCAATTCTAATCTAAATAAAACAACAAAGAATGATAAGTAAGCATGATTAATCTAAACTAATAAAACTAGAATGATCTCACTAAATATACAAATACTTCCTCGATTTATCTCAATTGCCCTTCTCCATTTTGCCTTTTAAGTATTCTTGCCCTCAGATTTCTGTGTTTGAATGCAAGCATAACTTCATCGAGTGTCTCAGCAAAATATCGAAGATTGTTTCTTCTCAAAAGTGTATAATGATTTCGGGAGGAGGAATAATGATAATGACAGGCCATTTTATAGATTTTGTGTTTTCAAATGATCGGCTCAGATTGAAAGAGAGATCGATGGATGAGATTGATGAATGCCATACGATGAGTTATGTGACACATAGAATGCGAGTTAGAACGTGTGTTCAACTGTAGGTAAAGACTAATTTTAGAACATGAGTTAGAACATGAGTTCCATTCTTCATCTTCAAAAAAAAAAAAAAAAAATAGAATTTGTATGCAAAAGCCAAAGTTAGAAGTTGGAGAATAAATGCATGATAAATGCATGTGAATGCAAACTTTGAGTTAGTTAATTAAATAAAGATATTTAATTAATAAATATAGATCATGCATATGAGTTGGAACTAGTTAATCGACTAGTTGTGACGGAGAGTTCTCTCATAGAGATAACTCGAGTCAGACGATAAGTGCATGTAAGAGACAACTGAATGTTAGAGGAATGTGACATAATTAATTAAATAATGAATTAAATGTTAATTTAATTCAACATTCAAAATATGAGACTTTTAATTAAATAAATAAAGTAATTTATTTAATTTGGCTGTTGAAAAGGATAAATGAATAATTAAATAATAAATATTTAATTATAGATGAAAAGGGGTTAAATGAATAATTAAATAAAGATATTTAATTATAGTTGGAAAAGTATGATAAAGGGGAATTAAATAATAAATTATTTAATTGATAGATAAAGGGGGAAGAATTAATTAGTTCGCAACATAATTAAATAAATATGATTTATTTAATTAATTAAGTTGAATAAAGGATGATTATGAATTAATGAATTAATTAAAAAGGGTATTTAATTAATAGAGGAAATATGTGTTAGAAAGACAATTAAATAAGTAACATTATTTAATCAAGACGACGGACTATAGAAAATTATGTTGACATGTGTACTCGCAAGCCTAGACCAATTTTCGGTATCTACAAATCTAATAAAGAAACTAGAAATGAAGATGGATGTGTATTCATTGCTATCAAGGAAAATGGTATGGTGTCCACTGAATGTGCTAAAAATCAAATATTGAGAAATCTCTTACAACCAGAATTGATGAAAAGGATGAGTGGGTGATAGAGAACGGATGTTCACATCATATGACTGGTTACAAAATCAAAGTCTTAAGCTTGGAAAAATATGACAGTGGTGTTGTAATATTTGGAGATAACAATGCTGGTGTGATTTCTGGTAGAGGCACTATTTCTCTTGGTGGTAAATACAATATTGATGATGTACTTTATGTTGAAGTATTGAAGCATAATTTTTTGAGTGTTGGACAAATGGTAGACAAGGGATACAATATTTAGTTCAAAGATGGTAAGTGCAAGATATTGGGAAGCTCTGGAAATTTAATTGCTTCAAGTACAAATACAAGAGGTAACATTTTTCACTTAAGTGCTACTAGTGAAAATTATTTAATTGCTTAAGTTGATGTAAGCTGGTTATGGCATAAGAGGTTGTGTCATGTGAATTTTGATAACATTGTCAAAGTAAGCTCCACACAAGCAGTCAGAGATCTACCTAGGTTAGTGAAGCCTACTAAAACTATATGCAAGGAATGTCAGATGGGAAAGCAGACAAGAATTTCTTTTCAAAGAAAACAAAATCATTCTAATGGAGTACTGGAGTTGGTACATACTAATCTATGTGGTCCATCCAGAATCAGAAGTCTACAAGGAGAAAGGTACTTTATGTTGATAATTGATGATTACTCTAGGATGATATGGGTTGCTTTCTTGAGAGAAAAACATGAAGCTCTAGAAAAGTTCAAAGGTTTCAAGGCTTTGGAAGAAAATGAGATAGGTTTGAAGGTTAAATGCTTAAGATCAGACAAAGGTGGTGAATTCATTTCTCAGGAGTTCAATTTATTTTGTGAAGAGAATGGAATAAAAAAAAATTGAAAGGAAGAACAAAACAATTCTAGATGTTGCTAGAACTCTGATGTTGGAAGGTAATGTTCCTCATATCTATTGGAGAGGTGTTGTAATCACTACTATATACACTATCAACCGAGTGAACTTTAATGGTAATTTTGGTAAGACTTCTTTTGAGTTATGGTTTGGTTATAAACCTATTGTTAAGTATTTCAAAATCTTTGGAAGTAGATGTTATATGGAGAGAGATGAAGATATTGGCAAGTTTGATGCTAGAAGTGATGAAGGAATCTTTATGGGTTACTCTACTAAGAGAAAGGCCTACCAATGCTACAATAGAAGATTGAAGAAAATGGTTGAAAGTGCAAATGTCAGAGTTGATGAAGACATTGTTAGATCATCTAGATATTGTGGATATGATTTAGATGACCAACAAGATAGTACTGATAAAGGAAAGACTACTCAGACATAGAATCAAGTTCAAATTGTTTAATTGAATCAAGAGAATCATGAAGGAAAAGCTAATGAAAGTGCAGAAGAGAGAACAAAAGAACCCAAAGTCAGAGAAAAACCCAAAGTCCCAAGGTATGTAAAGCTAAATCATTCTAAAAATAAGATTATAGGAGACAAGAACAAATGTGTGCAGACTAGAAGGAGAATTGTAGAAGAGTATTGCCTAATTTCCAAGACTGAACCTAGCAATGTCAATGAATCATGTAAAGATGAATATTGGATGGAAGCAATGAAGGAAGAACTGATGCAGATAGAGAAAAATGATACATGGATTATTGTTCTCAGACCTCAGGATAAAATTGTGATTGGAACCAAATGGGTTTTTCAGAATAAGTTGAAGTGGTCAGAAATAAAGGAAGACTGGTATGTAAAGGATACTTTCAGATGTAAGGTAATAATTTTGAAGAAACCTTTTCCCCTATTGCTAGAATTGAAGTTGTGAGGTTGTTTCTTTCTTATGCTACTTTCAAGAATTACAAAGCCTATTAAATGGATGTGAAGTCAACATTTCTAAATGGTGAATTAGAAGAAGAAGTTTATGTTGAGCAACCAGATGGATTTCAAATGACTAATGAAAAAGACATGGTTTTTCGATTGAAGAAAGCACTATATGGACTCAATCAAGCCCCTAGAGCCTGGTATGCTATACTAGATAAATACTTGTTGAAGCTTGGATTTAATAAAGGTACCGCTGACAACAATCTATATTTCAAGATGGATCAGGATAAAGAGTTGATTATTGAAGTCTTTGTTGATGACATTATTTTTTAAGCTGATGATGAATTATGCATGAAGTTTGTTGATGAAATGAAAAGTGAATTTGAGATGTCAATGATAGGAGAGATGAAATTCATTTTAGGATTTCAAATAACTCAATTAGATGATGGAATTTTCATATCTCAGTCCAAATATGTAAAAGAAACACTAAAAAAGTGTGGCATGGAAGACTCGAAACTAGTTGGTACACCCATGGTAACTGGATGCAAGTTAACACATAATGATGATTATTCTAAGGCTAATAAAACAAGGTACAGTTTAATGATTGGTGGACTCCTATATTTGAATCAGACTAGAACAAAAATTATGAATTTTGTATGTATGGTTGCTAGATATCACACTAATCCAAAGGAATCACATGTGACTGCAATAAAGATAATTTTCAGATACTTGAAAGGAATAGTTGATTTTGGTCTTTGGTATCCTAAGGATGATGATCTTACTTTGAATTCCTTTATAGATGTATATTGGGTAGGAGATGTGGATGATAGGAAAAGTACAAGTGGTGGTGCATTCTTCTTGGGGAAGAAGCTAGTGTCTTGGCTAAGTAAAAATCAGATTTCCTTATCTATTGTTGAGGCAAAATATATTGTTGCTACAAACAACTGTACTCAAGTAATGTGGATGAAGCAGATGCTGAGAGATATCAGAATTGAGTATGATGAGTCAATTGCTATATTCTGTGATATTTCAAGTGCCATAAACATTTCTAACAATCTGGTGCTACATTCAAAGAGAAAACATATATCTATGAAGTATCACTTTTTGAGAGACAAAGTGAGTGACAAAGAAGCCAAACTAGAATATGTGCCCACAAAGGAACAAATTGCAGATATATTCACTAAACCATTGCCAAAGGATAGTTTTGAGTATCTTAGGGGAAAGTTAGGGGTGATTTCCCCTCTTGATCTGAACTAAGATGAAAGTCTTCACATCAATCTGTGCACTTACAGTGAGATCTTGTTTCAGATTGATGTTGTGGTGGCTGCTACTCAGGGGGAGTAGTCAGATGATTCAGATGATATGTGGTTCAAAGATTGTGTACCTTTTCCATTGATGTCAAAGGGGGAGAAGAGTAATGTGAAAAACCTTTAAGGAAGAAAGGAGGAGAAGAGTAGTGTAAGGAGCAGAAGAATAGTTTGAGAAGAGACAGTTGTGTTGATGGTATTTTTCACATCATGTGTTGCCATCAATTCCAAAGGGGGAAATTGTTGGATTTTATGGTTGTGTTGCTGATATATGGATGCCATTGATGTCAACACTATTAGCATTGATGATTTTGAAGGCTGTATATGTCAAGGATATTGATAAAATTAGAATAAATTTGTTGCAGGTAGTCTGTGAAGCTGTGAAGATCATAATGGTGGAAATTTGTGTATGTTCATAATCAAAACCCACAAATTAAAGGGTTTTTTGTTGAGCCTATCTATTATTTTTTCTGAAAGTTTCATTGGTACGCATCAATATTGGAGAAAGTTATGAGTTTTTGAGTTGCTATAGTTCTTTTGTTACTGTAACAGGTGTTTTTGGTAGAAGAGAATGTAATTCTGGTAAATTGAATTGTTGTGTATGCTCTTGAGATGATCAATGATGTTTCTAGATCATTCTCTATCATTTTGGTACGCTCACATTGATCGGTGTACTTGTGATCGAAGATTTTCCTTTGTGTATTTGAGGTTTTCATGTTCTTGGCTGACATAATGGTGGTAGCGTGTTGTAGATCCTTATGGATTAATTTATTATTGTTTGGCATATTTGAGGATGTTTATTTAGGTATTTATTATGTTGTGACCAACTCAGGTTGGTGCGCATTGATATTTGTTCATGAATTAGGTCGACAATTTGTAATTTATTCTTTTATCTTTGGCCGATAGAGTTGTTAATGTAAATTCATGTAACAGATATATAAGAGTAATTTTTTCTTCATGTATATGAAGTGTGAATATGAAAAGTGCAAATAAAGATCAAATCATTCGATTTCAGTGCAGAGTGTGAAGAAGATTGAGTGAAGTGTGAAGAAGTGTTTTTGTGCCTAATCAAAACTATCATCAGGATTTTGTAGAAGCTAATTTCTCAGTTCAAACTCATCAGATGAATTTAATCTGATTGTTTTATGTAAGGTAGTGATCCTTCCCCTCTGAGTAGTGAGCTCTAGGTAGTGCGCCTTAATGCATATGCATTCCTTATATATTTTTCATTATACTTCTAACAAGGTATAATCTGTGGACTAAAACCCATCGTGGTTTTTCCCCTAATAGGGTTTCCACTATAAAATCTTGGTGTTCATGTGTTTTTGATGTGTTGTTGATTCATGCTTTCACTTTTGATTATCATATTAGAGATTTAAGGTTAATAAGGTTGAATATTTATTAAATTTTTTAACAATTGATTCAACCCCCTCCCCCTCTCAATTGTCTATCCTTGTTTTTCCAACATCATGGTGGTTTCTAATACAATTTCTTCATACTTTATATTTTGAAGGTGATTTATTACGAATTGAGAGTTGAGAGTTGCTCAAGTCACTAAGGCATGTTATGTTGGCCTACCAAGTAACCTACCACTATAAAATTTCCTTTGATAACTTTAATGTTTAGTCCTTGGTGAAGAATCCCATGTGTATGTGATGATCAAGCCACTTATTCAAAGATTGAATTTTTTCTACATGAGTTGTTTTTTAATGAAACATATTGGGTCTTGCAACTAAATATACATTTTTTTTTGTCTTCCAAATATATAAGCAAAAAATATGGTGGATTTGAGTTCTTGCTAGGTTATTAGAGTTTCATTGTGGTAGTATGGTTGTGTTAAGTTAGTGCACAATGAAATAAAATAAAATATAAATATGTTCATAAGGTTGAGGTTCAAATTTGTTGAGGGTTTGTGACTACATTGTATGGAAAAAGAATTGAATCATAGCATTATACAACACAATTATATTGGTGTATTCTTGAAGAAAATTCTCCATGTGTATACTAGTGTGATGTGTAGATTATATCTGTGATTGAGTTGGTATTAAAGTGTTGAGGATCATGAAAGATTTTTTATATTTTATAACATGCTTCCTTGTAGATCATGAAAAATAAGAGCGTTTTGAATAACTGCACATAAAAGGATTTTTGATGCCTTTCTATGTCAGTGCACATAAGTTGTGCTTGCTTTACATGAGCAGGAGTAGTTTGGAAAGTGATAAAGACTTTTCTTATGTCTAATATCTTTTACATCTAACAGTGCCTAAGTGTATGTTGTCTTGATCTTTTTATTTATCTTGTTGAAATAAGGAACATGATTATGTAAAGTCCTTTTGTGGTCTTCTAAGAGGGATTTGTCAGGAGTTTTGATCTGTGTAGAGGATTGAAAGAATTCTTGATCATATAAACACCAGTTGGAGTCTTGTTTGTAGTTGTTCAGAGATTATCATTCATGTATGTAGGGTGATTGGTCATTGCCTATATTATCTTGTTCATTGTGTAGAGGATTTTGTGGAGAGATAAGAAATTATCCAGTCTCTATCTTTCATTGGAGAACTTTGTATTATTGGAGAGTTAAGGGGATATTCTTGTAATCTTCCCTCATGATTCTTGATATTGTAAATATGTTGTCAAGGGAACATAATAGTTTATAAGTCAACGTGTTGAAGGATTGTGTTCTTGGTGTATATTGTAATAGGGTAACCCCCTAAAGTTATATCTCTTCTTTCATTAGAGATTGGTCATTAAGATCATGGAGGTTTTGCTAGTGAGGCTATCTTTTACTAGTGAGGCTATCTTTTTCTAGTGAGGCTGTATGTTGCCAGTGAGGATATATTTTTCCCATGAGGTTGTATTTTTTCAGTGAGGCTATAATTTTCTAGTTGGGCTATATTTTTTCTAGTGAGGTTGTAATCAATGAGATTACCATTTTTCTAGTGAGACTAATAAAAATAATTTTTAGAGTGGATTTTTCTCCCTATAAAAGGTTTTCTAGTAATAAATTATTGTGTTATGGTTTCTCATTATTTGTGGTCTATTGGTCTTCATGTTTAAACATTCAATATTTTTAGTACTTCAATATCTATGTTAATCAAGCATTAAGCCTTCCCTACCTAATTTGATTACTTTTTATTCAATATTCAAGTAATCACAAGGAGATTATGTGCTTAAGAAATAATTAAATTGGATTTTTTTATTGAAACATTGATTCAACCCCCCTCTCAGTGTTTCTGTACTCCAACATAGGGATGCTACTATACCATAATCTAAATAGAATATTTTCCATGGGTGGTTTAGAAATAGGAATTTTTGTATCCCACTTAGCAAGCCCTGGAGGTTAGACATGGCCAAGTTGGTTATTCCCAACATGTATATGGATATAGATCTTCTCAAGGCCATCAATGAAAAGTATGAACCCCTTGTTATTATTGTTAGGACTTATGATGGACATAATATGGTATGGCATACTAGGGAATAAATTGGATATGTGTTCAAGTTGAACAAATGGAGCAATGAAATGGTCAATATTGATGAGAGGAAGCTAAAGGAAGAATATATGAAAGTAAAGCACAATTTTAGCGTCTCATTGCTCACCAAGTTTCTAATATCAACAAGGAAAGGAAAGGAAAAAAGGAAGATTACTTTTGGACCCTCTGATGTTGAGCCCCTCCCCATTAAGTATTTCCTCACATATTTCAATAAAAAATTCTACTACCTCTTCCAAATTTTGGGCTTTGATCCTAGCTCTAGCATCCCTATTGCAAAAATGTACATGGATGCAAATATCCAACACCCCAACATAAGTTCTTTATATGATTTTTCTACCTATATAGAGGAGGAAATTCACAAGGTTGGTGGCATTGAAGAATGGGGAGTAGGCTATGAGGTTTTGGTGGTTTTCCCTATTCATGCACATGTTTCTTTTTAAAGGTGCAAATTATTTTAGTCAGGATATGGAACTTAAGAGAAATGTGGATGCAATTGAAATGCTAATGCAATCATGGACCCCATTATTGGATAAGGATGAGCAAAAGATAAGTTTTTTGACTGTTAGCAATATTTTTGCTTCCAAGTTGAGAAATTATTTAATGGTTGATGTGCCTAGGGTCCCAAAAGAGTTACATGACTTTTTGAGGCCAATTGAGAGGAGGCATGATTTAAACATTGCTCACAATTGGGGAGATGTAATCCCCTACAAGAATTTCATGATTTTAATGGTATATGGTACATAGCTAATACCCCACATACTCCCTAAGGAGATTCCTTTAAGGATTTTTTTTTCAAAGTGACATGGTAGTTAGGAAAGGAAAATATTTTTTTTCTGAATGAGAAGAGAAAGGGAACATTTTTCCCTACATACATTGTGTTTTCCGATTTTCTCATGATAACACATGGATGGAGAAATATTATGGAAAAATACCTCAGACCTTATAATATGAATCTTCAGGCATATAAGACCTATGATCTTGAGGGGTTCATGGTTTGGTTCATAAATAGGATTAGGGGAGGGGAATATGTCCATACCCATGTTATGCCTAAGGATCTCATCAAAAATATTTTTGATATTGATGACTAAACTAACAGGATAAGGAAGTGGGATGTTTTTTGTAAAATTTGAGAGAGAAAGGAGGGTTAGAGATCTTGATTTTAAGGCTCTATCATATATTAGTGACCCAATTTTGAAGATTGAGACAATTATACAAAATTTTCATAGGGTTATTGCTAATCTAAAGAAAAAAAGGATTGTACAAGATAAGGTGAAGGCCCCTATGGTATAGGGAGAATCAATCTTGTAACCTTCCAAGAAGGTGGACATTTATTCAAGGATAAAAGGAAAAATAAAAAAGCAACAAAAAAGTGCAACTCTTGCACAGTCTAAGGAGTCAAAGGTATAATATCCACAACACCAATTACCTCCATTGTCACCAAAACATTCTTCTACTATAGAAATAATTGAGTTGGACTCACCAACTAGGGAGCCAACCTCTCCAAAGAAGCCATTAATAAAAAGGAAAAAGGTTGAAACTACCAGCCTTGTTGATTATCTTGCAGATGAACAAAATGATGCATTTATTATAATTGAGAAAGAGATAATATAGGGAATTCCATCCCCTCCAAGAGGTGCTAAGCCAAAAACTTTGAGTCTTAGGTTCATCAAAGCTAACCTAAGTAAAATGAATAGCTCTGATTATTTCTTGTTCCAAGATTGTGAGATTTTTTATGGAGGATGATGAATTTGTAAAGAAACAACCATTTAAGAAATTCATATGGAAGGCCATGAAAGATGAATATGCAATTTTAGTGTAGAAAAAGAAAAGTGAGAGCCCTGAGAAGCCCCAAATAATCATTGAAGCTAAGGTATGAGATGAAATGAGGACCAAATATATGAATATTATTGTAGTGGATGGAAGGGAATTGGTAAGGAAGAGTGGCGTACTACTATTCCTAGAATGGGACTTGGCATCGTCAATTGCATTTGATACTGTAAGAAGACAAGATGCACCCATTTTTAATAGTCGAGAAGAGGTCGTGTTGGCCTTGTAGGGGTCAAAATTTAGTTAAAAATGGGATACTCTATCTATTTGGGCTTTGGACCCTACCACCAAGAAGCACAAAGTTGTAGAGCCTGCTCTAGGGGTCAAAGGAGGATTGATCATAAAGAGAGTTTCAAATACATCCACATTGGAGGAAGCCAACATGAGTGTCAATGTGGCACAATTTACTAAGGCCACAGTTGAGTCCTTGATAGAGGAAAAGGATAGGCTTAGGACTCAATATAATGTGATGGTGGGTGAGTACAACTTAATCTAGCAAAAAATGGCACAAATACATACCTAAATGGCTCAATATAAATATAAATTCCAATAATTGCATCTTCACACCTCAAAAACTACAATTACCTTCCCCCCTTCTCCAATTTTTACACCACCTCAAATTCAAGTTGAGGTTACTACCACTGAATTTGAAGATGTGAAAATTGAATAATCAGCTTCTCAAAGCATCATATGCCTCTCAAACTCATGAGGTTACCAAAGAAGAGTTGATGGAGAAGCTTAAAAACTATGAAGATAGGCTAGATGATCTTGTCTAGGTGAATAATATGAAGATTGTGACAACAGTGCTTGAGCATTTAATAAGGGAGTGGAGAAAAGATTAATCAGTATTCATCATCATTATACTTTAATGTTTGATGCCATTAAAAACCTTTATAGAGATAAGGAGATTTCTACTTATTTAATTTATACGTGGATCCCTAGAGTACAAATGTTGAGGGATATGGTTGTTGCATCCTCTTGTGATGTAGTTAAAACTTCAAATATTCTTCCAACTTTAAGATTTATAACTGACACAAATGGTTCTCAAGGGTTGATTGAGCCCTTAAAAGTGAAAATTAGGGAACTAGTTAAGAAGTTTGATGATTAGAATTTTTCTCTCCTTCTATAAATTTTGAATGAGAAGGGTGAAGTTAAGTCCTTGCAAGAGTGGAAGGACTAGGTAGCTCAAGTAATAACCTCATAGGAAAAATTAATATGTGATGGAGTTGATTTGGAATGCTCAGAAATAGCACAAATAGAATTTTGCATATAGGGGCCTTTCTTGAAGATTTTGAAAAAGAGGAAAACCTAGTGGCAATCAAGTATATCCCATATAGGGAAAAGGAAGATAGTAGTATGGGATTTCACTAGCCAATGGAGGAGGAATTTTCATCATAGAAGTCCAATTATATTTGTTAGAGTAATAAGTTATTATACTTATATAATTATATCATACTGGTTAATTAATTAAGTCACGTATTCCTCTAGTTGCTTAAGCTAAACTTAGGCACATTAATAATTGATTAATTATTAAGTGTGCACACTAGGGTTTCATTTAGGGTTTCCCTTTTAGGGTTTCTTGATCTCCTTCACAAGGATTGATCTCTTTGTAATAATTGATTCTCAATAATGCATTTTTACTTTGAGGTTTACAAAACATCTTCTTTGGTTTTGCATGTCTTTTGCATGTGGTAGGTGATCTTGGTTTCTAACAATATTGACATTTTGGACATATGAGTTGTTGCAAGTTGGAATTGGTGACTACAATTTTGGTTAATGGTTTGCAATAAGGAAGTTTTAGAAAGGAGAACTGTAATGCATAGCCTAGAACTAGTATAGATTAGGCCTTGGATATGTCAATGCTCAAATATTGCACTTTCTCAAGTTTAAATATGGTGACAAGGATTGCAGATGTGGAATTACTCTGGTGTATTCTCTTTTTCAATTTATGATTTTCTTCTACAAATTTTAGAGAATGTGGAATAATTTCTTGGCTCGTGGAAGGGATTATTTTGCAATGAATAAAGGATCCTTTTAGAGGATAGGAGAATCTTCATCAAAAAATAAAAATGGTTTTTTTCTTATGTGAAATTCTCCCTCGTATTTAGGAAAAAACAACTTCTTTTTGATGTAATGTGATTGTCAAATGAATACTTGACATATGTAAAATATGGCCAGAAGCTTTTTTTTCTCCCTTTTTCTTATAAAAGGGAATTCAAGGAAAATTATATGGGGTTATTGATTGATCATAGAGCAATTTTGTAATTTAAAATATCGAGAACAATTTAGATTTTTTTCTTTGGTTTTTGAGTCTAGTTTGATATGTAATTGTATTTTTTGATAACAATATTGTTGATGGTGTTTTCTGCATAGCAACAACTCAGATGGAATATAATATCCTATCTCTCTTGAAAGGTAAATCTCTATGGGAAAAGAGATAACCCCAAGGTCTCTAATGTCAGGTCTTGACAATGCAACAAAACAACTTAGAGATAATGTGAAAATGTTCATAATCACAAAGGGACCTTACTACAAGAAAATACTAGACTTTGAATTTATCAGATCTAAACAATGAATTGATACTTGAAATCCTCAATTTAACTGAGATAATAAAGAAAATAACGAAAGATAAAGGTTTCAAAGATAATTCTAAGACTAATTCTAACCCTAAGATTGACAATCCAAAAGATAAGATGCTCAAAATGGATCGATGTCTCATAAACTACTTTCTGTTTGACCCAGATAAATCTGCAATCTCACAGGAATAGTGCAATCTTCTGAGGTATTTCAATATTTTCAAATCATAAACATTCATAATTAAACTAAGCACGATTTTAAGTCCAGGCTAACTTCGCAAAACAACTAACAATCGGCTAATTGCAAAAAGTATGGACCAGAGATCGCTGCAAACATTCCAAACATGAAACCCTAAGAATCACCAAACTATCTAACAAAGAACTTAAGCAATTTTAAGGATAGAATAACTAGAACCATGCCAGATAAAACTTAACACAAGAGAGATACCAAATCACAATATCCTTTCTTATATTAGATCACCCAAAATGGCAACAATTCTAGCCTTTTGTTACAATACTTGCTTGAAGGTAAATCCTAATTCGCTCAAATCTATATTCTATGTCTATTCTGTATCACTTGTCTCTATAACTATTTTTCTATATCCCACAAAATGAGGGAACATGCCCATTATATAGAGAATCCACCGAGATAGGTTAACCCAATTAAGATTTTTACAATAAAAATGCCACACAAGGGGTCAGCCTCAAAAGATATTCGAACACAACATGAAATGTGCAATTTCCACCAATTTCATCCAAGTTGGCCTGTGGTCTCCAAAGTTCGGTCAACGCATGTAGATAATGGTAAGCACAAAATTTGATGTAGCCCCATATAATTACTTTCCATCCTTGTCCTTAGCTCGATCCACTTCAGCATACACTTCCCACAACACTCGGTCCAATTCATCAATAGGTGGCACAGGCAAAAACCTAACTCTTCTTTTAAGAGACTTGATGTCATCTCTTTCCTGCCTTACTATGTCATCCCAATCAGCCATTTTTGTCAAATATCTGTCAATAACTACAATGTAGGTTCCAACATCATCTAGCTTATGTTCAGTGACAAGACCATCACTGACTGAAGAATAGACATCTCTCCACCATTTCCTAAGTTGTTCCAAATTGAAATGCTTTGGAGCGAATTGCTTCCTCCCTGTCATAATTTCAAATAATGAGATGCACTTATCATGAATTCCAGTCAAAGTGTCCTCAATCTATCTTCCTTGTTTGTGAATCTTCTTCAAGGCCCTTTTCCTCATCTGTAAGATCTTGAACCATTCCCAAGGCTCAGAAACACTTGGAAAAGGAAGAATACCACTCTTCACCAGCTTATCCTCAGTAAAATCCATGATTGTTTTTACTTTCTGCAATAGGAGATCAATGTCCTCTTTGTCTTGAGCCAACACAGTCTTTAGCTAGTCCACTAACCTCATGGAATCCCTTGCAGTTGACAAGATATCCTTGATGGCACCATCTCCTTTGGTATGGACTCCCTATAGCCAACCAATCGTGACATGTGTAGTGCCTTTCATTATTTCCAGTTCGGAGATTGTTTCCTGGGGCAAGAAACCTGTAGCAGAGGAGGAAGAGCCAATAGATTGCAAGGGTTTCATCAACTCCTGCAAGTACTTCTTCAATTTCTCATTCTCTCTTTCCACCTCATGCCTAGTTTGTACCTCTCTCTTCAATCTTCCCATAATTACAGCACTAGAGCCTTCATACTCCTCAATGTTCTACTCCATAGAAGCATTCCCTAAGTCAATGGTGTGCACATGATAATCCTTTGTAGTCACGTTATATCTATCTTTATCTAGAGTAGGGATAGCAATGTGAGCCACCTTGTTGCATGATCCATCTCTCTCAATTTTGGATACAACCCTACCCTTCTTCTTGGTTTTTCCCTTTTCAACATTGGCCATTAGGTCATCCCAATTGGGAGGAGCGTCTTCCACTAGCACCAATTTGTCTTTTAACTCGCTATCCAGCCAACCTGGAACAATGGATTCAGGTGGCACCTTATCTTGTTTATCCTGCTCGTGTTGGATACTAGCTACATCCTTCTCAATACTAGGCACATTAGGGATCTCCTTGATTGGATCCTCCTTGTTTAAAGACTGCCCCTCTATAACCTTTGTTAGTGAAGGGATCCTAATTGGTATCTCCTCCTATTGAGGGGATTTGTTCAATTTCTCTTCTGCAGGTGAATCTGCATAGGCCACCAAGGGAGACTAGATTACCTTATCAATCTCTACCTCTGCATTGTAGAGGTCTCCTACCTGAAATTCTTCTTCACCCAAGTCCTTAGGATCTTCATCCTTCTTTGGATCCTCTGGCACACTACCAGTCTCTTTAGGAAGGGGAATGTCCTCTTGTTTCAGTAACAAGAATGGTCACAGGAGTACTACCCTTTGCTGCAACATCCTTTGGAGAAGGATTCCTTGACCTTCTCATATATACCTATGTTCTTTCCCCTAAAATTTCTATCTCCACCATAGGTGTCTCAAATTCCTTTTTTGACTTGGAAGTTTCCTTCTCCTTTTGTGACATTCTCACAAGTCTTCTTCTTTTGAGAATAGGAGTAGTACCATCTTCCTTCTCCTCCTTATCTTTCTCAGCCTTTCTTGAAACATGCCTTTTCTTTTTGGAAATAGTCTTTCTTTGCTTGCTCACATCTTCTACCTCTGTAGTTTGAACTTATCTAACTTTAATCATGAAGGGATAGTCCACCTTAGCTTTACCCTTAGGGTCCTATTCATGTGATTCCTCAAAAGGAGAATGAGACTCCAAGTCTCCCATCAAATTGTAGGTGCACTATACACCTTCACTTTCTATCTCTAATATCTTGTGCTTCAACTACATTTTAGTATACTTTATCACCAGAGTCATAATTTGCTCCAACTCTATTTCTCTTCTTCCAACCACTTAATCTCTCCAACTAGTTTTCCTTTCACAGCCTCAAAGATATGACCCTAAAGTAGATTTCCATCTTCCTCCACCTGGTCAAGAATGGCCTTTATGTTGTACAACCTCACTAAGTCAACTGGCAGCCTAGAGAATTTCTTCTTCCTTACATCAAATTTGTCACCAATGTTAGCCCAATAATCCTCACTATTATCTTTGTGTCTATACTCCCTACTGGCCTTCTTTTGTGCCTCACCAGTAATATCAAACCTTTCCCTCTTAGAATGGAAAGAGAAACCAGAAGTACTCATTTCCTCTTTAGAAGCATGAGCAAACTAGATGGAAGGGCATACCTAATTTGTTCCTATCTTCAAGGGGAAATCATTCTGAAACCATGTTTTATGTTTATCTCCCTTCACAATCACATCAAAGTCACAAATCTTCCTAGTGACATCAAAGGCAGTCATTTCCAAATGCCAAAGGGAAACCGGGAAACTCCTTTTCCCAAACACAACGAAAAAGCTGAACTGCACCTAGAACTTAAGGTTGACAATATAAACCACAAAAGGGTCATTCCATCCAGCAGGATGAACATCAAAGCACATGCCCAAACAAGAAATATTATAAAATAGAAAGACCAAGACACCAAAAATAAAAGAAAATGAGGGTCCCAAATTTTAGTGGGGCGTGGGTGCAAAAACTGCACAACAAATGGCAACTTCGCTGGGAAATGCTCGAGAGCATTTCAAGAACAAACTAGAATCACAAACCCAGAATCTCTAGTTTCAATACTTTCATCAATTCACCTATGGAGAAAGTTTTAGAAACCATAGGCAAGAAGACTTTTTCCTATACCATGGTCCAAGTGTGTGTAATTTTGCACTCATTTCCTATTCCTTAGGTGCAATGGGAACTAGAGCAAATCTGACTAGGCTATATAAAAGTCCTAACTTCAAAAGCAAACTAGATAGAGCCTCGGTGCCAGTCAGACATCCATAGCCCCGACGAGGTTATCACTGTGATCCTCCCAAGCATAGCTCTACTGCTAGTTAGGCATCTATAGCCCTGGTAGAGATACTAGGATACCCCTGATAAGGTAAAAGTTATTTTGATTTTAAGGATTTCTCTTTTCTCTTTTCTAAAATTTAATAGAACCTTTCTTTCACATTGTGTGAACCCCTATTTTATACCTGCACAAATACAACAAACAAACACAATATTAGATCAATATGCAAGTTTAAAAACAAGGATTCCCCATGGAATTAGATTGAAACATTAACATAGGAAGAAAATGAAGAACAATGCAAATGAAAGTAAATAAATCATATTTTAATGAACAAACTATCAATCCCATGCGGGAGTTGGTGCCAATTGATGTGTATAAATTGGTCCTTTCCCAACTCTTTTGTAAGCTTTGTTGATGATTTGATGAGTGATCCACCTTGATGAAGATTCAATGAAGCTTCATGATAAAAATCCGCATAACCTAGCTAAGAATGTGAAGAAATGGATGAAACTACATATGCTTGAAGAAGAAGTTGAGTATAGTAAGTTTACTCAAATTATGGATGATTGAATGAGAGGAAGAGTCTCTCATTTATAGATTTCCAAAATGGAAGAATGAATGAAATTGAGCAATGTGGGATCATTCAACATCCAATGGCCAAGTGCCACTTGTCAAGATGTGAATGATTGAAGGTTGAGCACATTTTGATCAATGTGCATGATAAATGCCATTGGATTCAAATTTGAATTTTTAATGTGACATGTTGGGGGGAGAGAAAAATGGAGTTAATGCCACTTGCCTCAATGCACAAGGACATGTAAGAGGCATTGAATGCCTTGTTGGAAGGACCAAGCCCATTTGAATTTTGAATTCAAATTTAGGGAATATTCCCTTTTGATGCCATGTTGAGAGAAAATAGGCAATTAAATAAATCAAAGTAATTGATTTATTGTGCAAGTTGCATTCTCTAGAGGATGTGACATAGATTAGGATTAAATTAATCAAAGATTAATTAATTAGGAGATGTGACAATTTAGACTTAAATTTATGAATTGATTTAAATCAAATTTAGAGGAAGAGTTTAATTAAATAAATGATTTTGATTTATTTAACTAAAGGGGATAATGTTAGATTATATAAAATAATGTTTAATTTATTCAATTTAATAAGAAGACTTTAGGGATTTAATCAAATAAAATGAATTATTTAATTAAAAGGAGTTTTACAGAATTAATTAAATAAAATTGATTTATTTAATTAACAAGAGATGATGACTTAATTAGATAAAGTTGATTTATTTAATTAAGAGATGAAAAGCAATAAATTTAATCAAATACAAATTATTCGATTAAATGATTAGCAAAGGAGATGATTCAGGATGAGATGGTGTTAGTAAATCAGGATCCAATGTGTCAGATCGAATTGTACATTTTCCATGTCTAAATTTTGCCCCTTTGAAGCAATGTACTTCTTGCATTGATTCAAAGAATAAACTATTGTGATCAAAGTTAAAAATTTCTCGATTTTTCAGATGCCCCACTGTTGCCCTAGCGAAAGGATTATGCTGGTATACTACCTCCTCGAGAGATCGAGCGAAAATGTATGATTTTCTGATTGAGATCGTGATAAAATGCAAGAGTGGTTCTATTGATCAAAGGATGAAAGATAATTCTTTGATGTAGACAAATCTAATGATGTATAGACAGTCATTGGCCATGGGTAGCCTCATGTATATTTTGATACAACACACCGATTTTACATAGAAATGTTAGTAAAGATAGAAGAATAAGAAGAATAAGATGAAATGGAAGGAGGATCCACACAAGTTCACATTATTATCAGTGATGATGATGTATTTCTTACCAGGAGTTGGGATTTTCAAAGGGCCAATTACTTTATGTTTGATAACACACCTAGGTACGATGCATCAAGGTATAAAGGACCAGGATGGCATTGTACCTAGTGTGATGGACTTTGACTCGTCAATCAGATAGGATTATTCCTGTTCACACTGAGCATACATACTTCATTCAGGATGTAGTTTAGACATTCTAAACATCTCGAGCCAAAACACATGAAAGCAAGCTTTCCTATGTGGTCAACAAGATATCTAAAACATAATCCCCACATACTAAACAAAGCGCATATAACTAAGTTATTTTACAAGTGTATCCCACAAGCATAGCAGATAAAAAAGATAATGATATTTGCCCCATTCCTTTCTCTCTAAACCTGTTTTGTCTAGGCATCATCGAGAGGTCCTTGGAATGAGCATAAAATAAGATAAGTCTAAAAGACCAAGATAAAGTAAATAAACAAGCTAATGTTCTTTGTATCACTAGCCAAAGCTAAACTAAGGTGAGGTACTTGACGCTTATGTCCATCACAAGAAAGCTTCATCCTAGGACATGTTGTGATCAGGGTTTTGGTGGGACTATTTGGGTGATAAGCTATTGATACTCCGAGTTGACCAACTTGCTTGCTTACTGATCTAGACTTTCAAGACTTCGATGATTAGGGTGTTCACATTTGAACCTACTAGACTTGCTTCTGACTGACTTACCAAAGGGTGAAGGCGATGACCGATTTTATTATGAGTGATGACAATCATGGGTGAAAGCGAGATGAAATGGATGCACCATTTTGGATTTTTCTGATATTTTGAAGTTTTTTTTGGTATTTTGAGATGGTTTACAAATTTTTTTGGTATTTTCGAGATTTGTGATGAGAGGACTAATTTAAATACCTATCCTAGGGGTCTCAAGAGCTGATCCATAGATTAGCCTTCCCTACGTTATACATGCAAAGACCACGTAGTTTCACTAATGATGTACTTGACTCAATGATGAGATAGACGGGAAAACAGATTGCCAATGTGACGAACGCCTAAAGGATTGACCTACAATGTAAATAGATCGGAAAACGGATTACCATTATGACAGACACCTAAAGGACTAACCCTAACTATCTCAGGGGATGATCAAAGATCAACCTTGCCTACGTTCAAGCTCAGAGATGACGTAGTTGGACAAGGTAAAAAATTGACAAGACTCAATGATGAATTGTTTGAAGATTTTTTGATATTTTGATTCGTTTTTGAATTTTTGATGATTTGGATGTTTTTGAATTTTCACATAATTCTGAAAATTTGGATATGATATGTGATGACGATATCAATGCTCTATTTTGGGATTTTGTTGATAACCAAGCTTAAGGTTGATTGATTAGATCAATGGATTGATAGTTTGACTAAGTGTGTTAAGTCAAACAAAAGTGATAATGCACTCGTAAACTCTTGGAAGTTGTGTTATCCTAGAGTAAACTCATACATGATGGGGGAGTTTGACTAAGTGTGTTAAGTCAAATGAGGTGATTTTGGATTTGATAATTTGGCTAAGTGTGTTAAGCCAAACAAATATGATAATGAACTTGTGAACCCAAGGATGTTGTGTTATCTTAGAGTAAACTCGTTCACAAGATGATAATTTGACTAGGTGTGTTAACTCAAACAAGGTGATAATGAACTTGTAAACCCAAGGAAGTTGTGTTATCCTAGCGTAAACCCGTGCACAAGATGATAGTTTGACTAAGTGTGTTAAGTCAAAAAAGGTGATAATTGATTAGATTCGATTGATCAAGATTGATGAAGTTGTGCTTGAAACAAAATTTATTTTGTTGATTTAATGTGACTATGACATTCATAATAGATGTGACTGATATTGATTGTTTGGATTGATGTTCGATGAAAGATAAAGCTTGTTAAGGAATCTCATCTCATCAAAATATGACATGGGCTAGTGATTTGGATCCTAGCTCACAAATGCTTTAACCAATTTGATTTCATGTTCGCCAATGCTTAGATTACCAAATAAGTTAGAGGATATATATCAAGATTTATTTTCGAAGCAAGATGCAAATATCTACCCCTAGTGTCTAGCAATGTTTGAAATGTCATGGGTAGATTCTTGGATAAATAGATGGACAAATGGATATGGATCCTCTTGCGATAAGATAAGGTGTTTGCATAAAGGATTCTCATTCGGATAATGCTTCAAGGCTCAGATAATGTTGGATTGGATGGGATCAATGAAAATGACCCATGTCAAGATGTTTACCATAAACACATGTAAAGTGTGCACCAAACCTTCATCAAGATCTAGATAAGGTAGATAAATGATAATGTGCTGGATAAACGGTACATGGATGAACGGATGATATGGCCGAAATGTTGGCTTTATTATGGATGTGATAAGATGCTTCTCTTGAATTGGCACACGTAGATGCTTGATTCTACACATAATGCATGTTTTCTAGGTTTTCATCATGGTACCTATCCAAAGTGCCACCGTAGTGGTTTTCACTGGAGGATGATTTTTATCTTTACTATTTTCAATCCTTTTTTGGATTTTTGTATTTTTTAATTTTTTTATATTTTTTGAGAGATTTTAAGCTGATGCTAAACCACCTGGTGGTGGTGATGTAGATGTTTTTTTCATAATGTGCCATCGATATCCTACTTGAAGAAGCTCCTTTTCCAAGATACGTGCACTTGAAAGCAACTTTAGAGATTCCTGATTTGCTTTGTTGACACCAGAGTTAACTTTGTCTTTGTGCCCACATCACAATAGAGTACTTTTTGCATCCTTATGATGAAGGGTCATTTCCAACACATGGTCAATGTGAGAATTGGATATCATGGCTGCAGGCGTGGATGAAGCATGTTTAGGTATAAAAGATGGATTGGTCGACAGTTTGGAACCTTTGACTCTCCAAACTTGGGAAGATGAGCAATGATGAGTGGATATGAAAGTGTGCATGGAATTAGGACCAACTGCTTGATACAATTTGAATGTTGCTTGAGAAGCTTGCTTTTTCCTTTGTGGACATCTTTGATGGATATTTTTCCTTTTTTGATTTTGCCCCATAGTTTCTTTGAATAATGGAGTATGATAGGGATCATCTTTCTTTGTATTTTTTGGTATCCACATGTATTTGATTTGTATGATATGCTTCTTAGCTTCTTTTTCTTTGATAACATTCTTCATGCTTCAATTCAAGTCTTTATTTTGACATTGGTCTTAATTCGTGGATGGGATGATGGGTGGATGAAGATTCATGGCATTGCGGGTTGTAGTATTGACATTGGTTTCATCATAAGGATCCTCCGTGCCCCCTATGTTGGTGTTTGCTTGAGATGAAGTTTCCCCCAGTTTTATGGAAATATTACTGATATGTTGAGATCCCCTGATTTTAAAATAACCAAGGCCTTGATGCTTAGGACTTCCAATAATCTGCATTGGTTCTAGGATACCCTGTTCATGTAGGCCTAATCCTCTACCTTGATAATTCATCTGCTGAAAAAATTTATCTGCAATAGGATATTATTTACCTTGGAAACAAGGTGTTAATCCTTCTCTACTCTATGGTGGATCTTCAAAAGTGATAGCTTCTTTATTGATGAGGTAGCTTTCCCTAAGAAAGGTAAGTGATCCAAGTTTATAAGTGATAAGACCCTCTATATGTGGGATGAATGTCTAATTGATATCTTTAGATTGATCCTGTGAGATACCAGATTGTAATGTTTCTTCAAGAGGTGTTGATGCTTCACTGTCCTTGTAAAAGTCTTCCTCATTATTCATTTCACAAGGTGTTTTTGATTCGCGACTTTTGGAGGAGCCCTCTTCATGACTTATTTATGATATGTCTTTGGATTTATCTATATCTTGATCATGTGTATAAATTTTAAGAGTAGGAGACTCTTGCTCCTTAGTAATGATTTCAAGAATATGAGACTCTTGTTTTGAGTTAAGATCATCCATGTGTCCAGCCAAAGAAATAATCTCATGGGTAGATGGAGGAGTATCTTGTATAGATAGGAGAGTGCTTATTACCTCATTGTAGTATCTTGAATACAAAAATTCTTGATCTTGGTTAATGTCACAATTGCTTTCAACATGCTTTGGATCAAGTTCTTGACATGGATCAATTTCAAAGAATGGATTGCTTTCTTGGATATCTTCACTAGGCATGGGGAGTTTCTCAAATGTTATGAAGTCAAAATATGTCCATATGTTTTGGAAAGGATCATTGCTAGACCTTGGTGAAAGATGTTCATCATTCTTTGGAGTAAATTCTTGAGATATGTCCTCTAACTCATTAGGTGATGTAGAGACATTTTCAACATTATCATTGGTCAAAGGATCTTGATCATTATTTTCAATGATTTTGGTGAGAATTTGTTGCAAGCTTTTTTGAGGGAGTAATTTTTGTGTTTTCTTTTGAGCCAACAACGCTTGTTGTTGGTCGTGTTGTTATGCCAAAAATGCCTTTTGTTGGGATTGTTATTGAGCTGCTTGTTGATGGATTGCTTGCAATAGTGCCTTGAATTTTGTTTTCTCCTATTGAGCCTGGTGCTGGGCTTGAGCTTGAGCCTATGCTTGTTGTGCTTGGAGTGCCTTTTGGTAGGCAACTTTTTGAGCAGCTTGCAACATGATAGAGAATGAATTTGTCATGTTGTGTTTTGGTGGTGGTGGCGGTGGATTGGGAATGGTGTTGATTGTTGGGATTGCTTGAATGGTTGCCATCTGTTGTATCGATGGAAAAGTGGGAGGATTTGATATCATGCTTTGATTTATGAAAGGGGTATTTCTCGAAAGGATCATGCCATGATTGTTTGGTTGATAGATTTGTAAGTTTTGACTTTGATTTAAATCTACCATAGGAAAAGATGTTCCAAAATTTAGATTGAGCATGCTCACATTTGTACCATTGATGTTTGGAGGAGATAATGATCCTATGTATGGATTGTACAAATGAAAGTTTTGAAAATCAATTGGCATTGCAAGACTTGGATAGTTTGGTTGAATTGGACTACTCATAATGTATGAGTCGAGTTTATACTCCATGTTTTTCTTATGTTTTGACCTTGTTGACCTCTGAGGGGTTTAGGACCAATGATGAGATGAAGGAATGAAAGGGGTGAATGATATGGGTGCTTTAACTTTTAGGAACTTTGGATCAATGCTAGACTTTAGGACTTGTTTTGATTTGATTTTGGTTGATGAGGATAGTTTGACTAGGTGTGTTAAGTCAAACAAGGTGATAGTGTACTTGTAAACTATAGGAAGTTGTGTTATCCTAGAGAAAATGTGTACACAAGATGATAATTTGGCTAGGTGTATTAAGCCAAATAGGATGATGGTGATAATGTACTTGTAAACCCTAGGAAGTTGTGTTATCCTAGAGAATACTCACACACAAGAGGATAATTTGGCTAGGTGTGTTAAGCCAAACAAGGTGATGTTGATTTTTCCTAAAAGTCTAGCATAAGTGATGTTTTCCAAAGTCCCAAAAGTTGTTGGTGAGATGGGATTTGATTGATGTTTGGATGAATGGGTGAAGTGATGATTTTATCCTAGATAATCTAAGAGGACTTACTTACAAGACCAAGGTATTGAAGAACATGCTTTTCCCTAAAAGTAGTTCAAACCAAAAGATCAATGTTCACATGGAAACCAAATGAATCAAAAGGGACCAAGAACATGTGTGGTTCAATTGTTTTTTATCTTGCTTAGGTTTGATTCTTTTTACCACAAACACTTTCTTTGATTATTCTTTTCAAACTGAATGTCCAATGTCCTAATTTTCTTTCATCCCACAAAGTGCATTATGTGGAAATCAAGGAAATCAAGGCAAAGGTTTCCTAATGTTTAACCTTGGTGAAAACAAATGATGATAAAATACAAGAACTTAGAAACCTCTAAGGATATGATCCCTAGGGAAAGCAAGAGTACTTATATTTGTCAAAGGATATTTGTTTCCTATAAGGGGTTTGCAATTTGGATCTCTTTGTGGATGTTTGTTTCTCAATCGTTTTAGAACCAAGCAATGTGTTCACTTCCAAGCACTTTTAAAAACCCTAGGATGATGAGACAATATTTTGTTGGGTTCCCACTTGGATGAATCCATCTATGCATATTTTGTGCGAATGGTTAAATGCTTGACCACAGTGGCTCCCCTCCATGACACACACTTCTCAGATCATCCAAGCATTAGTACGCATGAATCTCCCATGGCATACTTTCCATCTCTACAATAAAACTGCATGTATAACGTGGAGGATTATCCAACATTGGTGAGAGTCCATTTTTGTCCATCTCATTAGAATAATCCTCATGATTCTTGAACTTTCCTTAAGAGTCCACACTTATATACCCGTTGGAAGTCGCTTGGCTTTAGCTTGTTCTCGATTGGGTCATTCCCTTGGGTGAGTACTTTTTCCCACAAGGCAGGCCCACTAAAATAAATAAAAGCAAGTAAATTTATTCATAGTTCGATCAACCTTTGTTTAGAAACAAAGGGAGAGCAGACACCATAAGTCTACTCACACTCGCAAACTGTTTTGTTCAATTTTAAACCCAAAAAATGAAATGTGGAGGTAATAATTTTGACAACTTAATATCACAAAAATACTTTTGATTCTCAAGATCACCGTGAGGCACGAGAGAAGCGCATACGCCTTTTACATGATATTAATTTGTTAAAAAGATTATAAGACATTGAAAACACACGTGTTGATTTTAATCCTCAAAGAAAGAAGTGAGTTATTTTTAAGCACCAAAAGGAAAAGTGAAAGTTGCTTGTTCAATTGTTAACCTTTAAACAAAATCTAGTAAATTTGTCTAAGGTTCTTTTTAGCCTTTTGCAAACTTTGGAAAAGAAATTTTGTTTTTCTTTTTAGAGCCCAAAAGAAATTTTAGTGCCCTAAAAGCATGAAAGTAAACAAATTTCTTAGAAAGGGATTATAAGTTCTCCCAAAGTGTTTAAAAACATTTCATACAATGAGATTTCAACAATTTTTTAGATTTTTCCAGTTTTGGTAATTTTGCATGCATGAATTTGAGAGTCCTATTTTTTACCAAAAACTTTCTAAAGCTAAGGTAGGATGAATTGCCAACTAAAATTTGAAATTGGAAACATGGGTTTTGAGTTATTGACAAAAATAACTAGGAAAAAACACTAAAATGTCATTTTGAAGGGCAAGATGAAAGTTTCAAGCCCCAAAAATGTGTGAAAATCGCCACCAACCTATCCTTGATAAGTTGGCAATCCATATGCCACCTGATAAAGAAACCACTTGTAGGTGCGTTGTAGTTTGTAAAAGTGACGTAGTTTGGGTAAAAGCGGCGCTATATAGTGTCGCATGATTGACTGTGGGCGGTGCTCTGCAGAAATAGAGAGTGAATAAGTGGCACGGTATGGGTAAGCGGTGTAGTTTCAGAAGCAACTTTGTTTGAAAATTTGAATTTGATAGGCAGGAAAGCAAAAGCAGCGCAATTTTGAAGAAATGCGATGGAATATGGCACCGTGGTGCTGAGAACGGTGTGATATAGCACTGCGGAGATGAAAGCCGTGCGGTTAGAAAATTTAAAAATGATAGGCGGGAAGAGAAAAGCGCACAGTTTGGATTTCATGTGCGGTTTGATATAGCACCGTGCCTCTGGGAGCCGTGCAATATGGAGCCGCGACACAATATGGCACCGCGATACTTGTAGGCGGCATAGTTTCCTATGTCCTGCAAAAAAAAGTTTAAAAAATGCAGAAATTTTGAAAAAAAAACGTGATTAAATTGTTGAATGCCCTCCTTCTAGCACGAAAATGTGAATCCCTATTTTGTACCTGCACAAATACAACAAACAAACACAATATTAGATCAATATGCAAGTTTAAAAACAAGGATTCCCCATGAAATTAGATTGAAACATTAACATAGGAAGAAAATGAAGAACAATGCGAATGAAAGTAAATAAATCATATTTTAATGAACAAACTATCAATCCCATGGGGGATTTGGTGGCAATTGATGTGTCGAAATTGGCCCTTTCCCAACTCTTTTGTAAGCTTTTTTGATGATTTGATGATTGATCCATCTTGATGAAGATTCAATCAAGCTTCATGATAAAAATCTTCATAACCTAGCTAAGAATGTGAAGAAATGGATGAAACTAGATATGCTTAAAGAAGAAGTTGAGTATAGTAAGTTTACTCAAATTGTGGATGATTGAATGAGAGGAAGAGTCTCTCATTATAGATTTCCAAAATGGAAGAATGAATGAAATTGAGCAATGTGGGATCATTAA
Source organism: Sequoiadendron giganteum (assembly GCA_007115665.2). NCBI lineage: Eukaryota > Viridiplantae > Streptophyta > Pinopsida > Cupressales > Cupressaceae > Sequoiadendron > Sequoiadendron giganteum. The sequence goes on along the minus strand of CM021108.1, from coordinate 304,490,834 downwards.
ACATCCAATGGCCAAGTGTCACTTGTCAAGATGTGAATGGTTGAAGGTTGAGCACATTTTGATCAATGTGCATGATAAATGCCATTGGATTCAAATTTGAATTTTTAATGTGACATGTTGGGGGCAGAGAAAAATGGAGTTAATGCCACTTGACTCAATGCACAAGGACATGTAAGAGGCATTGAATGCCTTGTTGGAAGGACTAAGCCCATTTGATTTTTGAATTCAAATTCAGGGAATATTCCCTTTTGATGCCATGTTGAGAGAAAATAGGCAATTAAATAAATCAAAGTAATTGATTTATTGTGCAAGTTGCATTCTCTAGAGGATGTGACATAGATTAGGATTAAATTAATCAAAGATTAATTAATTAGGAGATGTGACAATTTAGACTTAAATTTATGAATTGATTTAAATCAAATTGAGAGGAAGAGTTTAATTAAATAAACGATTTTGATTTATTTAACTAAAGGGGATAATGTTAGATTAAATAAAATAATGTCTAATTTATTCAATTTAATAAGAAGACTTTAGGGATTTAATCAAATAAAATGAATTATTTAATTAAAATGAGTTTTATAGAATTAATTAAATAAAATTGATTTATTTAATTAACAAGAGATGATGACTTAATTAGATAAAGTTTATTTATTTAATTAAGAGATGAAAAGCGATGAATTTAATCAAATACAGATTATTTGATTAAATGAATAGCAAAGGAGATGATTCAGGATGAGATGGTGTTAGTAAATAAAGATCTAGTGTGTTGGATCGAATTGTACATTTTCCATGTCTACACCTTATAAGTAACAAAACTCACACTCAAGGATGAGGAACACAGTGGCACTAAAGCAAAATATAGGATTTTTCACTAGGCCAAATTACGTAGGAACCCTATGCAACCCAGAATATCTTATTTTAATGTGAAGGTGTGAGACCCAAATATATTCCAAAGTTTGTCCAAAATGAGTGACTCTAAATCTAAGCACAAGGGACAGTAGACAAAGGAACTCCACCACTTGACTCTAAAAAAATTGATTAGAGTTTGTAAAAGAAATTTCCAAAACAATCCCAGGAAAATAGCCCATTGTACAGATGCAACAACCCTAAGAAAGCAAGAAACCCAAAAGAAAAAACCAAAACGAAAGTAGAACGGACCAAAATAAACCTACACTAACCAAAGAAAACGAGCAAAGCAAAGCAGAAAGAAAACCTACACTAACCAAAACAAACAAGCAAAGAAAAGAAAAGCGAATAAGAAAGAAAACCTACACTAACTATGTACAGGGATGAGTTGCAAATATCTCAAGGTTGAAAATAGTGCTCCAAATACTACCCATTGATAGGCAACGGGATATCCTCACCAGTGAGGGTCTTCAAACGGAAAGCATTATCTCCAAGAATTTCTGAAATCTAGTAAGGACCAAGCCAGAGTTTATCAAATTTACCATGCTCTCCCTTACAGTCATGGGATTTATCCTAGTAGAGAACCAAGTCAGAGATTCTAAAGGCTTTCACCTTCACTCTCCTATCAAACCATCTTTTCACTACACCTTGATGTTTAGCAAAGCTTTCTAGGGCTTCATCTCTTTTCTCTTCAAGGTGTAATAACTTAGCCAAATGAGCTTCACGTTTATCTTCCTTGTTGTAGTATTCATTAATAAATTACAGGGTAGGGATCTTCAATTGGATAGGAAACATAGGTTCCAAACCATATACTAGGTGATAAGGAGAGGTCCCTATGGATGCCTTCTGTCTAGTATAGTCTGCCTAGAGAGAAAATCAAAGCTGGGTGTGCCAATCCTTAGGATTTTGTTCTAACAACTTACATATAACTGTCAATAGGTTCTTATTGGAAGACTCAGCTAGACCATTACCCTGAGGGTAGTAGTTGGATGAAAATTTAATAACAATCCCATGATCAAATGCCCAATTAGAAAATTTTAGTGATGCAAATGCAGGACCATTATAATAGACTCAAGGCAATGGACAACCAAAACGATTAATGATACCTGACTCTAGAAAATTGATTACCACATCTGAAGAACATTGTTTACAAGCAAGAGTCTATGTCCATCTAGTAAAATAATCAGTTATAGTAAGAATATACCTGTGACCCACAAAAGATGGAGGATTAATTGGACCTATGAAATCCATTCCTCATTCAGCGAATGGTTTTACCTCTATGACCGACTAAAGGGGAAGAGCTGCACGTTTTTCCTTACTTGATGTAGTTTGGCATATGTGGCAAGTCCTCACATGTTGTGTGCATCCTTGAACAAAGTAAGCCAATAATAGTCTTCCCTCAAGATCTGATTTGCAGTGGATGATACAGAACCATGGCCTATGCCATATTTCTCATGAAATTCAATCATCACTCTGGTAGCCTCTTCCTTTCCTAGACATCTCAAATATACAACCTCATGATTTTTCTTATACAGGATATCTCATTTCATCATAATAATTCCACTCTTTAAGCACAAAGCTCGCCTCTGAACTATACTAAGGTGATCAAGACATTGCTGATTCAGTAAATAAAAAATGATTTCATCATACCAATATCCTGGAGATACCTCCTGAAGATAATAGTGTTGAGCTATGAGATCAGGACCTGTCTTAGTCATTGTCTTTGTGATTACCTGTCCTCTTACTAATTTCATGGGTTGAATCTCCATATCATATTCTTGCAACATAGTCACCCATTTGGCTCTTCGTTCACCCAACTCATTCTGTATTAACAACTTTATTGCAGGATTAGGCACTATGGAGAAAACCTTATTCCTCAAAATATAGTGTCTGAACTTTTTCACTTCTCTAACCAAAGCATAAGCCTTCTTTTCAACATTGTGATGCCTTAATTATGCATCCTTTAAAGTGGTATTGATGAAGGCTATAGGATGATTATCGCCTTGATCAGACTTTTGGGTTAGCATTCCAGCACAGGAGTGATCAGAAGCGATTGAATATATGTAAAAAGGCTTAGCATAATTTGGACTCACCAATACTGGAGCCTCAACAATAGCTTTCTTGATTTCTATAAATGCCTCCTTAGCTTCTACATTCCACTCTACTTTTTCTTCTTGTTTCAACATAGCATTTAATTTTTTCACTATCTTTGCAAATCCAGTGATAAATTTTCTAACAAAGCTAATCTTACCAAAGAATGACTTCATCTCTTTCTTATTTGTAGGAGGTTGTATCTTTAGGATAGCCTATATTCATTTAGGATCAATTACAATACCCTATTTTGATATGATATGTCCCAACAATTTTCCCTCTGTGACTCCAAAAATGCACTTCGTTGGATTAAGTGAAATCCCAAACTCTCTGCACCTTTGGAATAATTCTCATAAATATGTTATATGATCACCTCATTTCTTAGAAAAAACTATCAAGTCATCCATATAAATAATGATGCACTTACCAATTATATCTTTAAAGGCAATGTTCATAGCTCTCTAGAATGTAGCTCCAGCATTGATCAACCCAAATGGAATCCTTCTGTAAGAAAAAGTTCCCCATTTTTTAGTGAAGGTAGTCTTGTGCCTATCCTCATATTGCACCATAACTTGATTATATCTAGAATACCCATCCATTAACTATCTGAAGTACTTCATCTAGTGACAGAACTGGATAGTTATCCTTTTTTGATGCTCTATTTTGATTCCTAAAATCTACACACAATCTGATTTCTCCATTCTTTTTCCTTACTGGAACCAGATTCACAACCCAAGTTGAATGTCTTACTAGAAATATAATTTGTGCTGAAAGTAACTTCTTCACTTCCTTTTGAATAATGGGTTCTAACAGAGCATTGATTGGATTATGTCTCTGTCTAAATGGTTTGACATTTGTCTTCAAAGGAATAGTGTGTGTAATGATTGAAGTATCATATGATTTCAAATCTTTATAACTCTAGGCTATCACATCATTATATGTGTGCAATTCATCAATAATCCATTTCCTTTCCTCGGGAGTACACACCTTACCAATAAAAACATTCTTCATGTCATCTAATGTCCCCATATTATATGTTTCACACTGGCTACTAAGAGATTCCCTTTTAACTTGTTATTCCTGATCTCTTATCTTATCCAAATCAAAGATTCATTCAAGCTGCACCATACCTCTTGGAATGGTGTTGGTCTTTAGGTTAATGATTCCTCCCAAGTCTATTTTTGCTTCTTTGGGTTCCATCTCATCAATGAATTGAGAAGCAAACACATCACAACTTGTGATAAAATCCAATATATGCTTATCATCTTCAAACACCTAGAAATTAGTAATGTTATCAGGCACTGAAGGTACTGGAGTGAGTTTGATGGTAAACCTCTTCAATCCTAAAAGTGATAAAGCTTGCAAGGTGCTAGTAGCTTGTGCTACAGAGTTATCAACTTGATTCTTGCTACGAGGGATCAACTGGATATTGAAAGCATCAAATTCCTCGATGAGATCCCACACTCTATGCCTATAATTAGTCATTCTCCTCTCACAGCATGAATATTGTTTCCTTGTTTGACTACTAATTCAGAGTCCCCAAAGACCTGTAATATCTTCACTTTCTTCCTTGATGCCATCAACAAGCGATGGATCAAAGCTTCATATTCAATAACATTATTAGTGCATTAGAATTGGAGTCTGTGAGTAAAAAAATAATTCTTACCTTTAGGACTGATCAACTCAAATCCTACTTCAGCACCCTGCTTAGATTTAGACTCATCAAATCTTAATGTCCAATAGCCATCAGGCTTCAGTGGCCTTGATTTAACCTTTACTTTACTAGTAATGGGGGGCTTCTTGGGAGGCATTGGGCTTTCACCTTTATCATCATCTAACTCCATCTGTACATCAAGTCCAATAGTTGGGACTGGATTAATGTATTTATGTATCTGTTCCATAGCAGTTTGACACAATTCATCATCTAGCTCAGAGTGAGGAGCATCATGGACTCTACACCAATTGGGAAGCAATAGTTCTTCAAAAGTCATCCTTCCTCCTAGCTATATCTGATTTTCCATACACCTCTAGATGAATTCTTGAAAGTTATCCAACAAACTAAGCCATTCATCTTCTTGATCATCATTTTCACCTGTTCATGTAATCAGTGGTCTAGAATCACTGACCTCTAATACGAATTCTTCTAAGGGGTCTCACAACATAAAAATCTCCTCATCTTCTGAAGCTACTACAGCCAATACATAATTTCCCATGGTAAATTCGGACACCAACACCTCATTGGAAATAATCTGGTATTCAGTGATTACATACTTCATTCGGGGTTCTCTTTCGATTCTGATATGATTTGGAACTCCTTTCCATGGTAGCGACATGTGTGAATGGTTTGTAGATGTATATCCATTTAATTCCTTGGTGAAATCCCAGCCTAGAATCAATCCATAAGTATCAGGAATGTCAGCAACCTGAATGTTGATCACTTGTAGCACCCTAGGATCCGATGCCATCTGCATAGGGATCATGTTCAATTCTCCCACTACACTTAACTCTTTCTTGTCCAGTTGAGTGACCTTCTTTTGAGAAGCTATAGGGGTAATGCCCATTGCTTTGCAAACAACAAAAGGAATAACATTTGTAGATGAACCTGAATCAAGAAGACAATTATGCAAATTATTTCCAAAGATATGAACAAAAATTAGGAAAGGAGGGATTTCCATCTTGCATTGAAACAAACTCAACTGAGTGTCAGATTGTGCAACTTGAACCTTATCTTTATCTATCCCTTTATCTATAGGTGGAACTTGGCCTCTAGACACTTGTGAATTAGAAGACCTTGTAACAACCTCATTGGTAGTTACCCCCTGCGGTACTATATGTGGGATGAATGACCCTAAAACTGCATTCCTAATAACAAGAACTCTTAATAATTCAAAAGTAGAAAGACTTTACTTTCTTGAATTATTTAGTCAAATACTTGCCCAATTGCTCTACATTCAAATCATCATGGGTTTGTTTATGGCAACTAGCCTTCTTATCTTTCGAAACTTCAGCATTGTTTCCCCTTGACAAGTATTGTGTTGGTACATGAGGGTAAGACAGATTATTACTAGCTTGTGGATTCAGTGGAGTAGTAAAATTGTTAGGAGGGATAGAAGTAGTGAAAGGATCTCTAGCCTGTGGAATCCTATTGGGTCTATTTCTCAAATCATATTTCTTTGCTGGTTGTTGAAACATCTAAACTTCTTCAATGCTAAATTCCTCCTCATCCAAAGAGCCATTATCATTCTCATTTTCTTCATTAAACAACTGGGAGATCTCGTCCTCATTTAAAACCTATTATGCCTCATTCTCCCAATCACTAGACTCCTATTCTGGTTCATTTTCCTCACCTTTTGGAAATGGTGCATGATTGAGTACCAACACTGGAGAATCATAGGGATTTGAGGGCACAATTTCCCGACTATTGGAATTATTTTCAACTTCATACTGAAAAATGGAAGCATCAGTCTGAAACTCGGTGCAATCCAACTGAGAATGCTGACTCATTTTATGGAGTTTGCACCATCTAGACAAAACTGCCTCTACCAAGTATACACCATTTGGAGGTTTTTCCTGAGTAGAGGATTGATCCAATGGAGTAAGAATCCCTCCATTGTTAGGTCTAGTATTCCATGATCTATTCTGCCTAGGTGGTTGCCCTCTATCAAATGCTTGTCCACCTTGTTGATTTCTATAAAAATTCTTGCTAGAGCCTTGTCTTCTATCAAAATTCTAACTAGAACATTGTCCTCTATCATAATTTTTATTTCTGTAAAAATACTACCCTCTTTCAGAGTTCTTATTCTCCCTACCATAGTTAGATTGCATGTTCTTTTGAGCAGGCTGAAGTTGGCTATTTTGATTTCTCAAATAAGTTACCTCCATATTCAGTTTTTTCACCTGTTCAGATAACTCATCCAACCACTCCTTATATAGGCCATTAGGTGGTGCCGAATTCATATTACGAGGAGGGTATCCAGGTATTCCTCCAGAACCAACAGCCTGATTCAAAACATCTGAATTCTGCAAATATGTAGGAAAACCAGCTTGTTGTTGATGAAGGTGTTGATTAGACCTTTGTTGAGGATAAGATGTCATAGGCTAAGCTTGAATTAATGGAGGATCTGGATGAGGGACCAAAGGCAATGAGGGTATTGGATTCATTAAAGGAGCATGACTGGTCAAAGCCTGATTGAGAGCTTGAACTTGTCCAGGCTGAGTAGCAGGTCCTAAGGATGGCAAAGGTCTTAATAAATGTTGCCTCAAATCAGTGTTGACCTTCACAGCTTCCACATATGTAGTGAGAAAACTAGCTGGGGGGTTAGTCCTCTGTTTAAGGAAAGTGGTTGTAAGACTATCCAAGGCTTCAAGGTAAACTTCTAAGGAAATGTCTTCGTTTCCAGCATAAGGTGCCTAGAGTTTAGTGTAGGCTCGATGAAACCTATTATTGAATGACCCTATTGTCTCATTAATCTCCCTTTTTACTCTAGTAAACTGCAGGTATAGCTCATTAGCACTAATGGGAATCTTAAACTTCTACAGAAATGCAATTTCTAGTTCAGTCCAATTATGAATGGAAGCAACAGGTAAGTGATTATACCAATAAAAGGCCTCTTCCCCAAGGGAATAAAGGAAAATCCTCCATGCAACATCCTCATGGTTAATTCCTCTATCCCTCAGACAAGTCTAGAAAATACTAATATGTTCTTGTGCTGTCCTATTGGGGTCATGAGTATGGAATTTAGAGAAAAAATGCTCAAGGTTCTTGGGCATGACATTGTAATTATTGAAGATCAATGGAGATGGGTTAATGGCAAGGAAAGCCATTGGTGGAGGTGGGGGTGGTAATGGCTGATTTATAATTGGTTGTGGCTGTGGAATAGGAATTCCCTCAAAATCAGATGAAGATGAAGATAATGGAGATGATGGAAGCGGGTGAGTGGATGATGATTCTTCCCCTCTCCTAGTCCTTCTTGACCTAGTAGGGGCCTGCAATTCTTGAAATTGCTCATCTCCTAGAGTAGATCTAGTTCTTCTTCTAAGCCTTTCAGGAGAAATGACATTGAGAAAATGCCCCAGCTTGCTTATTCAATGCTCTCCTTCTAGAACCAATTTGTTGATGGTGTTTTTTGCACAACAACAACTCAGACATAATATGATATCTTATCTCTCTTGAAAGGTAAATATCTATGGGAAAAGAGATAACCCCAAGGTCTCTAATGTTAGGTCTTGACAATGCAATAAAACAACTCAAAGATAATGTGAAAATGATGGTTTGATAGGAGAGCCAAGGTGAAAGCCTTTAGAATCTCTGACTTGGTTCTCTACTAGGATAAAGCCCATGACCGTAAGCGAGAGTATGGTAAATTTGATAAACTCTGGCTTGGTCCTTACCAAATTTCTAAAATTCTGGGAGATAATGCTTTTCATTTGAAGACCCTCACTGGTGAGGATATCCCGTTGCCTGTCAATGGGCAGTATCTGAAGCATTATTTTCAACCTTGAGTTGTTTGCAGCTCATCCTTGAACAGTATAGGTTTTATTTCTGCTTTGGTTAGTGTAGGTTTTCTTTCTACTTCGCTTTTCTTTGCTTTGGTTAGTGTAGGTTTGCTTTGGTTTGTTTTTCTTTCGTTTTAGTTTTTGCTTTTGGGTTTCTTGCTTTCTTGAGGTTGTTGCATCTGTACAATGGGCTATTTGCCTGGGATTGTTCTAGAAATTTCTTTTACAAACTCTAATTAGTTTTTCGGAGTCAAGTGGTGGAATTCCTTTGTCTACTGTCCCTTGTGCTTAGAGTTAGAGTCACTCATTTTGGAAAAAATTTGGAATATATTTGGGTCTCACACCTTCACATTAAAATAAGAGATTCTGGGTTGCATAGGGTTCTTGTGTAATTTGGCCTGGTGAAAAATCTTCTATTCTGCTTCAGTGCAACTATGTTCCTCATCCCTGAGTGTGAGTTTTGTTACTTACAAGGTGAAACAAAGGTTTTATTAAATGTTAAAAAAGAGAAAAGAGAAAAGAGAAAATAAAAAAGGGAAATCTTGAAAATCAAAATAACTTTCACCTTATCAGGGGTATCCTAGTATCTCTACCAGGGCTATAGATGCCTGACTGGAAGTAGAGTTATGCTTGGGAGGATCACAACGATAACCTCATCGGGGCTATGGATGTTTGACTAGAAGCAAGGCTCTATGCAAGTTTCTTTTGAAGTTAGGACTGTTATGTAGTCTGGTTAGATTTACTCTGGTTCCCATTGCACCTAAGGAATAGGAAATAAATGTAAAAGTACACACTTGGACCCTCGTATAGGAAAAAGTCTTCTTGCTTGTGGTTTCTGAAACTTTGTCCATAGGTGACTTGATGAAAGGATTGAAACCAAAGATTCTAGGTTTGTGATTCTAGTTTGTTCTTGAAATGCTCTCGAGCATTTCCCAACTGAGTCGCCATTTGTTGTGCAGTTTTTGCACACACGCCCCACTGAAAGTTGGGACCCTTGTTTTCTTCACTTTTTGGTGTCTTGGCCTATCTATTTTAGAATTTTTCTTGCTTGGGCATGTGCTTTGATGTTCATCCTGCCAGATGGAATGGCCCTTTTGTGGTTTATATTGTCAACCTTAAGTTCTTGGTGCAGTTCGGGTTCTTCGTTGTGTTCAGGAAAATCTGCCCTAGCCAGAATTTCTCAGTTTCCCTTTGGCGTTTGGAAATGGCTACCTTTCTACTCAAGTCTGGGGAAATCCGTGGCTCTATCAGATTTTTGGATTTTGGTCTCGGTCGTCTTGTCGATCACATTAATGGCGATTGCGTAACCTTTTAGGGCAATGATATATTGAATTTTGTGAGGTAATTTTCCATTTAATTTTGCTTATTTACTTTTCATTTGATCTTGGAGTCCTGGTGCTTGAAGTGTGTTGCTAGATTTTGAGTGTTGCACTCGGATTTCTGGGGCATTTCTTGTGTTGTGCTCGTGTTTGGAGGTTGTTTGTTGGCATCCCAAGTTTCAGTTTCTTCTATTCTCATGGTATGTAGATATGCCATCTTCCTCTTCTGGTTTTGATGATTTTTTGTTTGCTTTCATGTCGTTCATTACTTCATTCTTTCTTGTGTGTGCACGCCATGTCTAGGCATTTCGGGTTTCCGTGTTCTGTTAGCCCGTCCTCTTGATTATCTTAAATATTTTCTTTGGATGGTCTTTCATTGTTATTTTCGGGGCTTTCTTGCCTTTGCCAGAAACTTCCTATCCTTGTTTGCAAGCAAGTGGTGCCTGAGCTTTTCTATGCTTTCATGGCGGAGGTTTTTAGGGTTCTTGACCTAGGGCATAGCCAATCCCTTTCAAATTGTTGAGAGGTGAGTTTTAAAATTTATGGTTGATCCATTGGAGGTGTAGGTTAATTCATTGTTGAGCTGCAAGCTCTTGGTCCATGTTGTTTGATCTATTTTAGGTAAGGACAAGGAAAATATAGACGTTCGGGTTTTCATTGCCTTCACGGAATTTTTCCCTTGCTAGATTTCCCTAAGTCTTCCTATTTTTCCTTCTTTCTTCATAATCTGCTATTTATCTGAATTTTTATTTACCTCATAGAATTTTGCCTCCTCTGGATTTTCCTGGTGTCCGTTGCTTGGTCGTTTTGCCGAATTCATGCTTTCACAATGAATCTATTTTGATTCCACTAAAATCTGCTCCATTGGGATTTTCTCGGATGTTCCGGGCTTCCTTCATTTTCCCAGATTATTGAAACCATTGCCGTTTTTGGGGATTTCCAACTCTAGCAGATTCTTTTGAAGTTTTGTGGGAATTAAGAATTTGATGATTACAAGAAGAATTTGTTTATTGATAGTGCATTTTAATGATTAAATGCACTTATGCTAAGTGGTTTCAAGTTATTCCTTTATCATACTGATTGATTTATTGATATTGTGGGGTTTGTGTGTTTATTTCACTGGATTATGCCTGGTCCAGATTTCCCCAAAATTCCTCTCTAGTCTTGATTCCGTAGAGGAGGCCAAACCCCAAACTCTGAAATAATTGATGTTGGCACGTGTTGTTTGTCTTGGATCTCATTGTGGTTGTTTTACTTGTTTGCAGGCAGGATCAAGACAAGATGTTGCTGGGCATGGAAAGGGAAAGGCAACAGATCCAAGCGCTGAAATTTTTGCTATCTATGATGCAGAAAAGGTGAAAATGGACATAAAGAGTAGGATTCTTGAGAGAAAATTGACTTCTATTTGGTCAGGGATCACTAATACCAATGTGGGTATGTGGGACTATGAAGATTTCAAGGTTGAAATGGTAGCACTAAACATCCCTTTGCTGGCTAGAAGAACTCTAGAATTTGGGTTAGCACATGTAGCTGGTTTTCCCTCCATAGTACAATGCTATGAGTTGGTGCTTGAATGTGCCAGAAACTATGACAAGGGAACACAAAGGATAGTTGGCCCACAGGGAAGAATTGTAGCGAGCTTTGATCCTATTTCCATTGCTAGGACTTTTGATATACTGGATAGGTCACATGTGGTGGCCTTTGATATAGATACAACAAAGAAATATTATGAGGAGAATGTTGTTAAATCCCAGCAGGTGATCAATTCTTGGTTGGAGAAGCCCAAGTCCCACTTCTCTAAGTTGCCAAAACAACTATTTAGGCTTAAGTTCAAAAGGGAATACTATAATGTCATCACTCTCCTCAACAGGTTAGTAGGGTTGAAGAGTGTAAGAGTTCCTGAAAGCTAGATGTTTAATGTCATTGCTCATATGGAACAAGGTATAGATTATCACTGGGCAGGTGCCACAAGTGCAGTAATCCATGAACAAATGTGTAATGTCTTGCAGACCAAGACTTTCACCATGACTTCCTACCTGGTGTATTCATTGGCAAGATTCCACCCATACAAGGGGTTGAGCACTAGAGGTGTATTTGGACATGATGCAATCTATGAAGTGTATCCACAACTGCACTTGGCAGGAGGTAGCTATAGAAGAGAAAATGATGCTTTTACAATGTACATTACCAGGTTGTTGCAGGGTGTAGAGCATGTGAGAATTTAGGACAAGGCCAAGGAATTGATAAGGAGGTATGGGGCATGGTTCATCCAGTTCCCCACTTTCTCCTACATTAGGATTGATGGTTGTCAAAGGGATCCCTATAGACTCCCAAGGTACCCAAATGATCACATCATACTATTGGAGGTCACTAGGCAGATTTGTGATTTTTATGTGATTGTGAAGGGAGATAAACATAAAATAGGGTTTGTGAATGATTTATCCTTGACGATAGGAACAAATGAGTTTTGCCCTTCCATCTAGTCTACTCATGCTTCTGAAGAGGAAATGAGTACTTTTGGTCTCTCTTTCCATTCTAAGAGGGCAAGGTTTGATATTACTAGTGAGGCACAAAAGAAGGCCAGCAGGGAGTACAACCACAAAGATTATATTGAGGATTATTAGGCTAACATTGGTGATGAATTTGATGTAAGGAAGAAGAAATTCTCTAGGCTTCCAGTTGACTTAGTGAGGTTGTACAACATAAAGGCCATTCCTAACCAGGTGGAGGAAGATGGAAATCTGATTCAGGGTCATATCTTTGAGGCTATGAAAGACAAACCAGTTGGAGAGATTGACTAGTTGGAAGAAGAGAAGACAAAGTTGGAGAAAATTATGACTCCAGTGATAAAGTATACTAAAATGTTGATGAAGAACAAGTTATTAGAGCTAGAAAGTGAAGGTGTCCAGTGCACCTACGATTTGATGGGAGACTTGGAGTCTCATTCTGCTTTCGAGGAATCACATGAATAGGACCCTAAGGGTAAGCTAAGGTGGACTATCCCTTCATGATTAAAGTTAGAGAAGTTCAAATTGTAGAGGTAGCAGATGTGAGCAAGCAAAGAAATCCTATTGCCAAAAAGAGAAGGCATGTTTCAAGAAAAGAGGCTAAGAAAGATAAGGACGAGAAGGAAGATGTTGCTGCTCCTTTGCTCAAAAGAAGAAGACTTGTGAGAATTTCACAAAAGGAGAAGGAAACTTCCAAGTTAGAAAAGGAAGTTGAGACACCTGTGGTGGAGATAAAAAGTTTAGGGGAAAGAACATAGGTATATATGAGGAGGTCAAGGACTCCTTCCCCAAAGCATGCCGCAACAAAGGGTAGTTCTCCTATGACCATTCCTATTACTGAACAAGAGGACATTCCCTTTCCTCAAGAGACTGGTAGTGTGCCAAAGGAGCCAAAGAAGGATGAAGATCCTAAGGACTTGGGTGAAGAAGAATTTCAGGCAGGAGACCTCTACAATGCAGAGGTAGAGATTGATAAGGTAATCCAGTCTCCCTTGGTGGCCTATGCGGATTCACCTACAGAAGAGCAATTGAACAAATCCCCTCAACATGAGGAGATACCAGTTAGGATCCCTTCACCGACACAGGTTGTAGAGGGGCAGAATTTAAACAAGGAGGATCCAATCAAGGAGATCCCCAATGTGCCTAGTATTGAAAAGGATGCACCTAGTATCCAACAGGAGCAGGATAAATAGGATAAGGTGCCAAATGAATCCACTATTCCAGGTTGGCTGTATAGAGAGTTAAAAGGAAAATTGGTGATAGTGGAAGACACTCCTCCCAATTGGGATGACCTAATGGCCAATGTTGAAAAGGGAAAAACCAAGAAGAAGGCTAAGGTTGTATCCAGAATTGAGAGAGATGGATTAGGCAACAGGGTGGCTCACATTGCTACCCCTGCTCTAGATAAAGATAGAGATAATGTGACTATAAAGGTTATCATGTGCAGAACATTGACTTAGGGCATGCTTCTATGGAGCAGGACATTGAGGAGTATGAAGGCTCAAATGCTGTAATTATGGGTAGATTGAAGAAAGAGGTACAAACCAGGCATGAGTTGGAAAGAGAGAATGAGAAATTGAAGAAGTAGTTGCAGGAGTTGATGAAACCCTTGCAGTCTATTGGCTCTTCCTCCTCTATTTCGGGTTTCTTGCCCCAAGAAACAATCTCTGAACTGGAAAGAATGAAAGGCACTACACATGCCACAGTTGGTTGGTTGCAGGGAGTCTAGACCAAAGGAGATGGTGCCATCAAGGATATCTTATCAACTACAAGGGATGCCATGAGGTCAGTGGACTGGTTGAAGACTGTGTAGGCTCAAGACAAAGAGGACATTGATCTCCTATTGCAGAAAGTAAAAATAATCATGGATTTTACTGAGGATAAGCTAGTGAAGAGTGGGATTCTTCCTTTTCCAAGGGTTTTTGAGCCTTGGGAATGGTTCGAGATCTTACAGATGAGGCAAAGGGCCTTGACGAAGATTCACAAACAAGGAAGGTAGATTGAGGACACTTTGACTAGAATTCATGATAAGTGCATCTCATTCTTTGAAATTATGACAGGGAGGAAGAAATTTGCTCCAAATAATTTTAATTTGGAACAACTTAGGAAATGGTGGAGAGATTTCTATTCTTCAGTCAGTGATGTTCTAGTCACTGAACATCAGCTAGATGATGTTGCAACCTACATTGCAGTTATTGATAGATATTTGACAAATAGGGTTGATTGCAATGGCACAGTAAGGAAGGCAAGAGATGACATCAAGTCTCTTGAAAGAAGAGTTAGGGTTTTTCCTATGGCACCTATTGCTGAATTGGATAGGGTGTTGTTGGCAATGCATGCTGAAGTGGGTTGAGCTAAGGACAAGGATGGGAAGTAATTATATGGGGCTACAACAAATTTTTTGCTTCCCATTATCTACATGCGTTGACCGACCTTTTGAGACCATAGGCTGACTTGGATGAAATTGGTGCGGATTGCACATTTCATGTTGTGTTCGAATATCTTTTGGGTCCGATGCCTTGTGTGGCATTTTTATTGTAAAAATATTAATTGGGATGACCTATGTTGGGGGATTCTCTATAAATTGGGCATGTTGCCTCATTTTGTGGGATATAGAAAAATAGTTCGAGAGACAAGTGATACAGAATAGACATAGAATATAGATTTGAGTGAATTAGGGTTTACCTTCAAGCAAGTATTGTAACAGAAGGCTGGAATTGTTGCCATTTTGGGTGATCTAATATAAGAAAGGATATTGTGATTTGGTATCTCTCTTGTGTTAAGTTTTATTTGGCATGGTTCTAGTTGTTCTATCTTTAAAATTGCTTAATTTATTTGTTAGATAGTTTGGTGATTCTTAGGGTTTCATGTTAGGAATGTTTGCAGTGATCTCTAGTCCATACTTTTTGTAGTTAGTTGATTGTTAGTTGTTTTGCAAAGTTAGCCTAGACTTAAAATTGTGCTTAGTTCAATTATGAATGTTTGTTCATTTCAGTTAAAACATGATTGTCTTGAATGAATGTTTATGATTTGAAAATATTTAAATACATCAAAAGATTGCACTATTCCTGTGAGATTGCAGATTTATTTGGGTCAAACAAAAAGTAGTTTATGAGAGATTGGTCCATTTTGAGCATCTTATCTTTTGGCATTGTCAGTCTTAGGGTTCGAATTAGTCGTAGAATTATCTTAGAAACCTTTATCTTTTGTTATTTTCTTTATTATCTGAGTTCAATTGAGGATTTCAAGTATCAATTCATTGTTTAGATCTGATAAATTCAAAGTCCACTATTTGCTTGTAGTAAGGTCCCTTTGTGATTACCAGCATTTTCACATTATCTCTAAGTTGTTTTGTTGCATTGTCAAGACCTGACATTAGAGACCTTGGGGTTATCTCTTTTCCCATAGAGACTTACCTTTTAACAGAGATAGGATATCATATTTTTTCTGAGTTGTTGTTGTGCAGAAAACACCATCAACAAGTACTAGCATTTGAATATAGAAGATGGGGCAAATTCAAAGTCATTTCTCTCCTAGCGTATTCATTACAGGAGTTATTAATAAAATGATCAAGGGTTATTTTAAAAATTATAGTGCAATGGTAGACCTACGAAAAAATAAATGTAAAATAAAAATGCAAGGATGGAGGATTTGAGCAATTCTTTTTTCTGGTTTTGGATAGAGACTCTAGAGAAAAGGTGTCTGAAAATAGTGTGAAAATGTTTTTTCTTGAGTTTTTGATAGTGGTAGTGGTTTTCCAGTTGACAAGAAATTGTGTCAATTCAAATTTCAAATGTGTTGTAGAATGTCACATGCATCACATGTTCAACAGATATGTCGTTTCATATCATAGATGTGGTTCAGGAAGTCACTTGCGGTGTTATGGAAATCAAATGCATTGTAATATAGTCAAATGTGTTATTTCAGTGAGAAAATGTGGCTTAACAGAATTATTGTGTTGCACAGAGTCATGAATGTGGTTCAAAATGTCAAATGTGGTGCAAGATGCAGCAAATGCAGTCCAGAGTGCATAAGAGTCTGATTTCTTGTAGTTTTGGTAGATTTCTAGGATTGTTTCAGTTTGAGAGTGTTTTTCTAGATCTCTAAAGGGTGTTTATTTGTGCATTTTTTTAGAAAACACTTGGTAAACAGATTGTCTTTGAATGTTTTGAAAACAAGCACAAAGAATACAAGCACAATCCTAGGGTTGGCAAGGACTATATTCTCTCGATTCCACGTGGGTTTCCCTAGCTGCACCTATTCTTAGCGAGTGATTTAGAAGCTTGGCCACACTAGCTCCCCCTTACATTGCACTCACTTCTCAGTTCAACCAAGCTTCAAGCCCCCATAAATCTCCCATGGAAGGCTTTTCACATCTACTAAGAACTGTGAGAATGTGGATGCCTTGGCAACAACTATTTTTTCACCAATGAATAAATAGTGTTTTTGGCTTCTACACAAAAGATTTTAGTTTGGGCACGCGTTTGAGTGGCCACACATAAGGAAAGATGAGCTCCAATAAGGAGGAATTATAGACTGGAGAGGTTACGCTAAACAGGGATTTTGGGAATTCACTTGTCTGTGTGACACATCTGCACACGTAATCATAAGTTTTTCATTAGGATTCACATTTGTATACCGGTCAGGAGTAGCTCAGCTAAAGAGCTTCATTTCCAGTTTGAGTCACCTTGGGGTGAGTAATTTTTCCCACCAAGGAAGGCCTAATTCCTAGAGTCAATAATAGTTTGTCTTGCACCTAGGATCACACAAGTGTACAAGGGGAGAGGATACTTCTATTATTGAATCGAGGTTACATAAAGTGAAGACACTTTTTTTTTTTAATTATCAAAATTGTAATGTCTAGAAAACACCTCAAACACTTTATTATTTTTAAACTTTAACTCAATGTGAGGCCAAAAATGTTCATTTTAAACCCATTTCATGAAGATGCATGTTCATTTTAAGCCATATGAGTTTTAATGCAAAGTTGTGTTCATTTTAAACCCATGAGTGTGCATGCATGTTCATTTTAAACCCATGAAATGTGAATGCAAGTTGTAGTTTGTGATTATTTGTTTGTTTGATTAAAGATTATGAAAAGAAATAAAAATAAAAATAACAAAAGGTTAGAATCCTTTCCACATGCTGCAAATAGAAAGTTAGTAACCCCAAAAACCTCTAACCTACCAAACAGTAAAGAGAAAATCTAGAAATTCTGTAAAAACCCGAAAATAAAATTTTAATAGACAAATGCGTCACTCTGCACAATAAATGCTTCAGAGAGTTGAAAGATGGTATGTGTAGGTAGATGTATCATTCAGGCTTACAAATACATCTCAATAGAGAAAATGTGTCATTTGGTTTAGCGAATGTGGTTGAATAGAGAAAATGCTTCATTCTATAGATCAAATGCGTCACGACACAGCGATTGCGGCTCAAAAAGTTGCAAATGCAGCTCTTTGTACCTCTACCTACGAAAAATCCAAAAAATCCATATGAAAACTAAATAAACTCATGTCGGGTTCACAAATGCAATGAGGTATATTTCCAGGTTAGTAAATCAGAAATAGAAATAAAACCCTAGCTTAACTATGAAGAAAAATGGAGGGAATAATGCAAAAGAAAGAACAATTTTACCCAAGCTCCTCAAAACCTTCATGAATCACCTCCATAGCCCTTCTCCACTTTTTGTAAATATGTTGTTTGCCCTCAGATTTTTGTGAGAAAATATTCCTATGACTATGACCGAGCAAATATTGAAGGATTTCTATGAAAATGCAAGTGAAACTAAATTCTACATGCAATGGAAAAACCTGCAAAATGACAATGTTAGTCTAAAAATGCAAAGTCTAAAGCATAAGAGATGTGAAAATGAAGTTTGTTTATGTCAAGAGATCCTAAGCATGAAGTGACAAAATGAGGTTGATCTATGTATTTTATAGAAATGCCAATTTTGAATGGAGGGCCAAGATTAAAAGATGAAAGATGCCCTGAGATCAATGGTTGCAAATGCATGTCACAACCCCTAATTAGGGTTAGGGCAACAATGCTAAATGAATGGCTAAGATTTGATTTTGAGAAAACCAAATAAAGGGTCAAAATTGCATGTGACGAGAGGATATTGAGCACAAATTTTGAGGTTGCTGGAGGGAATTAAAAAATTTAATTTATGAGAGGGAGAGTTGACTTTTGAATTAAAAATTAATTTAATTCAGAAGTGGTTGGGGCCCTATGACAGCAAATAATAAATTAAAATTGTTTACTTAGAAAGAGGGAAATTGCCATGTGGGAAATTTAAATAAATGATTTTTATTTAAATTTAGAGGAAAAGTCAATAGGGCAATTAAATAATTAATTATAATTATTTAATTGTGGAAGAAATGGATAAAGTGAATAGTAATTAAATAAGTTATGGGGAGTTTATTTAATTATGAGAAGACATTAGAATTAGAGATGTATTTAAATAAATAAATATAGTTTATTTATATAAATAATCAGGAGGAAATAATGGACTAATTAAATAAATTTAACAATTTATTTAATTAAAGAAGACATAAGGTATTAGTGGCATATTTAAATGAAATAAATGTAATTTATTTATTTAAATAGTCAGGAAGAATAAAGCATGTGAATTAATTAAATAATTAAGAATTATTTAATTAATAGATGAATTTGGACAAAAAGACAGAATTAAATATTTTAATTATGTTAAGAAGAAATATAGAGAAAATCGAGTTCATAGGCCTACGTCAATTTTATGTGTCTACAATTACTCTCCTAGATCTTAATGAAGTTTTTGGAGATATTAATGCGCTCCAAGAGGTTACAATCTATGTTGAGATAAGAGGAAAAAGGAAAAGGAGGAGAAAATTAGACATTATATGATTGAAAGAGAGACTAATAAGACAATTAGAACAAATGAAGATTTTAAACCAAGAGGGACCTAAAACAAATACCACAAGTCCTTTTGTATCTAAAATCCTTGACAAGAAGATTCAACTTGACCCTATAAAACATACCAATACTACTACCCAAACTAAGTATGTAGTTACTAGTACTATTGCTCCACACCTTTCCACAAATGTTTACAACCCACAAGGGGATAAGGGAAAGAAGCCTATGAAAATTCCAAATCTCAAATTCCTCCTCTACCCCCTAAATCAAAATCTACTGAAGATCAATTAATGAGGTAAAATGAGGATCTTAAAAAGGAATAAAAAATTACAAATTATGGCAACTAATGTTTAGATGAAAATAAATATTGATTTCTTGAATACTTCATGCTTAGCACATGGTGACAAAGCATCTAGTTCACAAGAGCCTCCTCATTCCACAATAAAGCCAACACCCATAGTTGATGGGAAAAACTATTGTCATATAGATCAATCCACCACAAATTCCAAGTCTTTGAATACAAGTAACAATGATTGTATCCATAATCAATTTACCAATAGAAACATGAACCATAAGAGAGGATGTGGAGAAGCTAATGGTAGTAATGAGGATAGAAATATCAATTTCATAGGTGACCTATGCAATTGGAAAGGTATAGGAAGATGTGCTTTAATGGGATTCCTAGATACCCAAATCTCATTGACAATGATATCATGATTGTGTTGAGAAAGTTCACTGGAAATAATGCAATAACTAGGGAGGATCACTTGAGGATCTTTCTCAATCTGCTTGATGATTATAAAGTAGAGTATGAGGATGTTGTTATAAAAAAAAATTATGCAGTCATTAATAGAGGATGCAAGGGATTGGTATAGGGGTTTACCAGATGGTAGTATTGGCTCATGGGATGAATTTAATATGGTTTTTAGAAAAACATATTTAGATTAAACTGACCCCAGGTTTATGCTTAATGAATTCAATAATATCATGAAAGGACATAATGAAATGGTGTTTGATTTTAACATCAGATTTCAGAAGGCTATGAATAGAATACCACAAAATTTGAAGTTGAATGATCAAGAGTGTCTTGTTACTTATTGCAATGCATTTGATGCTAAAGTAAGTTACCACTTGAGAGATAAAGACCTTCAAATTTTGAGGGATTCTTTCAAATGTGTGTTGCATATTGAAAGTAATAGAAGAGATTTATGCAAGGTGGAAAGGAGAGATGATGTTAAATTTTTGAAGAACCCTAAAGATAAAAAAGAAAAGGCCTCTGGCTCAAATCCTACCTATGATGAAAGATGGTATAAAGTGATGATTACCCTCAAGGACATCAAATATACTATTGAAAAAAATGAAAAGGGACTTGGAAATGATAAACAATGTTTCTAGAAGAATGAAAAATCCACAAGGCTTCAAGATTCTCCTTATAAGAATAATTGGAAAAATGGAAAGCCAATCCACAATATTCAAAAAAATACAAAATACCGGGTCACACCTGACCCTTTCCAAAATAACTCTAAGAAGTTTAGTGATGAAGCTCCCTAGTGCATGGTTTTCTTGTTGCCTCACTCTCCTCACCAATGTGCAGTTGAAAAATTGGTGGAAGTTGAACAAGGAACGACAAAAGATTATTATCAATCTCATGGTGATGATGTTGAAGTTAATGTGAATATGACTAAGTTTGATTTTGCTAGTAATAATTACTCATCTAATGAGGATTCCCATGAGCTTGATGTGGACATTCAAAGGAAAAGAGCCAATATGTATCACTAAGAAGTTCTCCCTGATGAAGATAATGGTAATGATCATGAAGTGTGCACATTGGAAAAAATTGAAGATGATGTGTCTTTAAGGAGGCCCTCAAATGAAGAAATTGCAAAATTGGCAGTCACCTTGGCAACACAGGCAAGAGGATCCTACCACATAATAAATAGAACGGTGGGTGGAAACCAAGCCAAAGTTGTTAGTTTCTTCATCAAAGAGAAGAATGCAAAAAACAAATAATCAAAGGTTGATAAAGTGGATGGGGCTAAGGAAAAGGAAGTAAAGGGAGACAAAATTTGGTCAAAGAATAATAAGAAAACAAAAGTTGATGGAGAATTCACCTATCTTATTGTGAAGGTGAAGACACAAAAATAAAAAATTTGAGCCTGAGAAGAAGGAAGCCAAGCCTAAAGGTTGAAGTGAAAGTTGAACAAAATAAGGAGAGCAACACTGAACAAGTTGTGATACCAATTGACCTACCGAAGTATACTAATGTTGATATGTTTCAATTAATTTCACAAGTAAAGGTTTATGTCCCCTTACTTGAAATGATTAGGATTGATGACCATAAACAAAAGGAAGGAGCCCTTATCAATGGTGTTACTATAGCTTGTAATGAACCAATGGTGACTCCTCCACCCAAAGTGAGTGGGAAGGAATTGAAAGAAAAGGAAGTTGATGGATTCATCATTGAAACCCCTCACATTTACCTGGTAAAATAAATAACCTTTTGTACTAATAATATAGACCCATTCTTTGTAACTCTGATTGTTGATGGAAAATTCTTGAAGAATTGTATGATTGATTCAAGAGCCTCTAACAACATTATGCTAGTTAAGATCATGAAAGAGATGGGATTGAAAATTGGCAGTTCCCATGCCATGTGTTATGATATGGATTCTAGAGAATTCCCTGCTATTGTTGTGATCAATGAACTCCCATATAAGTTAGTTGTATTTCCATAAAATAAATTAAAAATGTGTGTGACGATGGTGGACATTCCACCAAATTATGGAATGTTCTTGTCAAGGAGATGGAGTGCTTCCATGGGAGGTAGTATGCAATGTGTTATGTCTTTAGACACCTTCCCAATTGATGGTAAATACATCAAATTGGTTAGAGAATCAAGGGCCGCACACATGATTTAACTTGCTCCTAAAGATGATACAATCCACTTTGTTGATACTTACATCAGTGATTTCAAGATAAAAGAGTTACGTAGGGAAAATGATAGGTAGCCTACACCTATTAAGAAAGATATGACAAAATTATCTAGTAATCATGATCTTTGAACCATGTATTTGATGGTGCAAGCTCCAAGGAAGGATCAGGTGTAGGGATATTATTGGTTTCTCCTAGTGAAAATACATTGAAAATGTTTTTCACCTTGTCATTTTTTTGTACAAAAACATGGTAGGGTATAAGGCCTTGTTGTTGGGGTTAAGGGTAGTAGAAAAACATGGGATAAAGAAGTTGAAATTGATTGGTGATTTAGAATTAGTGTTATTCCAAGTTAGATCCAAATTTTCATCAATGAATAAGATATTGAAGTAATACATGAATGCCAATTGGGATCCCATCAAACAATTTGATTCATTTAGAATTGATTGGACAGAAAGAGGCCAATATAGAGTGGAAAAGTTTCACAAAAATATTGCACTGAGGCATGATGATATAAATTTTTTTGGTATTTACAAAGTGGACGTGCAAACAAGGCTTTGAATCCCTAATAATATACAAAATGTTAAAGTCTTCAATGATGATGAGGAAATCTTAAGATCTCTAAAATGTGCAGATGAGTATGAAAGTTGGGAGATTGATTTTAGAGCTTTTGTTGAGAGAGTGGATGGAAAGGACACAATCTTTGGTAATGAAGTTCAGTTAAAGACTAATAAGATCCCTAAAGGCCTTGTAGCCTTGGAAAGTGTCTCTCATAGCTAAGACAATAGCAATTCCAAGACATCTTCTACCCACCTAGAAGATTTAGAAGAAGTTAATATAGGAACTAAAAATACAACTAAATTTTTTTATGTGGGTAGGAAAATGAAGCCCAAGATCATAAATATGTTGCTTGTTTTGTTGAGGAAATAGATGCATGTCTTTGCTTGGTCCTATGATGACTGGAACGAATATAGGGAGGAATTGGTTCAACATGAGATTCCTATGAAAGTTGATGCAAAGCCTTTCAGGAAAAATAAAAGACCCATCAACCCCACCTTAGCACCAAATATGCAAGAAAAGTTAGTAAAGATAAGGTACGTTGGCATAATTAAGCCTATTAGGAACTCATTTTGGGTGTCTATTCTAGTGCCAATCAAAAAAAAGAATGGGGACATCAAAATATGCATTGATTTTAGGAATCTCAAAGTTTCCTAATTGAAGGATAACTATCCATTGCCTAATATGGAAGCCATGTTGTAGAATGTGACTAGCTATGAGCTCTCGTTCATGATGGATGGTTTTTCTTGTTATGATCAAGTTAAAGTGAAGGATTGTGTGCAGTATAATATTGCATTTACTACTCCACGAGGCACCTATGTTTATATTAGAATGTCATTTGGCTTGACTAATGCAGGTGCAAATTTTTAGAGGGCTATGGATGTATCCTTCTTTGATTTCATAGATTTATTTCTAGCAATTTACAAAGATGAATTCACTGCATACTCCAAGAAAGAAGAAGATCATTGTATGCATTGGGAAAAATCTTCATCAGGGCCCTTAAATATGGAATCTCACTTAACCCAAAGAGTGTGCCTTTGGGGTCACTGAGGGAAATTTTTTGGGACACATTATGTTAATTCACCCTGAAAGGGTACCTACCATTGACAAAATTCCACAACCAAACAATGTGAAAGGAATTCAACCATTATTTTGGTAGATCAAATTCTTAAGAAGATTTGTTACAAACTTTACAAAGATCACTCACCCCATATCAAAAATATTGAGAAAGTGGAATGGACTGAAGAGGTAAGAAAATATTTTCAAGCAATTTATAGGGAAATCTTAATAAAAAAATCACCTTCCTAATGCCAATTCTTAGAAGAGAAATGCAGATATGTCATTCAATTTCAAGTTGTTGTTCATTAGGAAACACATTAATAGAATTTTAGAGTAGACAATTTAACAACACATAGAATTGAACACCAGATTTATGTGGCAAAAACCTTACAAAAGAACCACACACCAAGCAAAGTTACTTTGTATTATAGTAAAAAGAACATTTACATATAGAGTTATAGACTTGTTCTTTCAGATGTTAATTAAAAGTATCAATTAGAAGAGCATTACATTTCCCTGATCAACCTCATTCATAGATCAAACAACATAGTACTCACTACATTCTAGATCATTATAATTCTTATTCACATTCGTTCTATGTCTCATTCAAAACTGAACTGCAAAAATTTATCCTTTTGGGATGATAAGAGGATTGGTCCCCTACAACTTTCTAGGGTTTTCACCTAGAAGGAAGAGGACATCCCTTTGTCGGTAGCATAAATCTTGTGATTCATTCAATTGTTAGGGATTGAAATGGAGTTGAACATGTTTATGATGGAATTTTAAATGTTGTAATCTTGTAAATGGAGCTAACTATTGCATGCAATCTAATGAAATCTATATTGCTGGAAAATACATGATGTAATGCAACAAAGACAAAATAAAGGCTATTAAAAGCAATATAACCTAATAAATCATATGAGTACACCTGGAAACTACTGTAGACCAAAGAGGAAGTTGTGGAGGCCTCGAGAAATCTGAAAAATATGAGTTTTGAGCCCATTGGGACACTTACGCCAAATTGGGCGACCTAGTCCCTTTTCTGAAAAACTGTTCCAGACTCCATTCCATCCAACTGGGTGCTCAAATCTGCAAAAGTCTTTGACAAAAACCTCCAGTGGGACTAGGTCACCAGAATTGGTGACCTAGTCCCTTTCAGCTTTTTTGGCAAATGTAAAGTGGACACGAAGGCCTTTGGTCTGCACTTTCCTTCTTCGCGAGAATCTGGACTCAAACTTGCCAAATCACTTGCAAAATAGAGTATATTTTGGTTTATAATGTGGGGTTTGCCTTGGTCAAACCCCTAGTTTGTAATTAATCTTTTAAGGGTATGTGTAGGATCATGATGGGCTAAAAAGTGGCGATATGTAAGTGATATGATGGCCCATGTGGCTAACGACATTTTTTTTTCCCAAAATTGATGAAATGAAAAGGGTTTTTAAAGGAGATTCTTAGCTTTCCACCAATATAAGTTATGCTTTACTTTGAATTTAATAAATTATTATTATTAATTTTCTATTTTAATTATGACTAAAGTCCTGATTGATAGGCTAATTGAATAAAATCTATAGCTTTCAAACGATATCACATTTTTTGAATCCAAAACATGTGTCACATTCTATACTTCGCATACTATAGGATTAAAAAAATTTAAAAAATTCATGAAGTTTGACCAAGTTAAGGTGGTCAG
The DNA here is from genome assembly GCA_007115665.2 of Sequoiadendron giganteum. Taxonomy (NCBI): domain Eukaryota; kingdom Viridiplantae; phylum Streptophyta; class Pinopsida; order Cupressales; family Cupressaceae; genus Sequoiadendron; species Sequoiadendron giganteum. The sequence continues at coordinate 304,465,383 of CM021108.1, read as the reverse complement.
ACTACAAATTTTTATATTTTTTTAAAGTTGTAATAAAAAATTCATAATTAATTATTTACTTGCAAAAAAATTATAAAAAACTATGCATCACATCGGGACATGAGTTCTCTACTTATATCTAAAATCTTATAAAAAAATATTAGCATTTTATTGTGGTTAGGGAGGTAAGAAAGGCACCCACTTCTTCTTTTTTCCCTAAAATTTAAGTACTACTGCATTAAATTTCAAATTTTAACCAAATAAATTTTTATTTTTTAAAAATAAATCTAGTATTTTAGAAACTAAATTCAATTTGCTATAGATTCTATTTTTACATATTTTTGAAATAATATAGATAACTTATTCAAATTTTTATGTCAAGTTGCTTAACTCTGATTTTTTGAATTTTCATCGCCACTTAAGGGCCTATTTTTTCCATGATGATCCTGCACATATCCGTAAAGAGATAGAAAATCTACATAAACCCTAGCCCTAAGTGTGTCTAGAACTAGGAAAACCTGAAAGAAGACAAAACCCTATTCTATTGAGCTAGAATAAGATGCATACAAGAGATTTGTATGATGCAAGACTTCAATTCAAGAAACCCTACAACATTACAAATGAATGTGAAAGGAATGCAAATGGGATGAAAACCTCAAATCTGAAGATGGGTTGAAAATGGAAGATGGAGGCACTTTGAAAATAGTCTTTAGGTGTGATTTGGTGGCTAGTTGCACCTCCTCAACCTAGATTTCTCCATGATTCTCCACAGGAATCCATGTTCAACCTTTGGCAATGTGAGATATTGAATGGGAAGTGACCTTGTAGACCTACAAAAGCCCTAGTTTTCTATCCAAAAGCTTCAACTTTGATGTGAAAGAGAGATAAAACTTCTTGAGGAAGATGTTTTGCACTTGATTCTTGAAGTTGCTTGTGAAAAATGACCTAAAAACATGTATTTATAAGCAACAATACCTAATTGTTCATAATTTTGACCTAAGAGGCTGACACCCATCGACAATTTTTAGCAAGATAGACATTTTCCGACATAAAAAATGCAAAAATCCTTAAAAAGGACTAGGTTGCCAACTTGGATAAGTGATATTTGAATACTTTTGATGTTGTTTTTTGAGGCTTGCATAATTCCTTAGGTAAAATTGGCCTCAAACTCAAACATAACAAACCTTAGGGGCCTATAAATTTTGTTTTAGGGTAATTATTGATGAAAGGGGGCCTAAAGTAGGACCAAAATGGGCACAAAATTGTCCTTTTCTTCAAAGGTATATAATTTTTGCTGACACATTTAGCCCCCACTTTAGTTCCCATATGACGCTATGTGCATATGTAAGCTAAACTACTCTACACAATCAGTGCACTTTGTTTTCATAAAAGGATACTCATTTAAAGGTGGGAGAATGAAGCCCCTAGTGTAATTATCTGCAAAACCACAATGTTGGGAACCGCATCCTGCCACAAATTGGTTAAAAA
>CM021108.1:304385874-304463804 GCA_007115665.2 Sequoiadendron giganteum | reverse complement strand
GAGATTATATGATTTAGATAGTATATTTTGATGATTTTGATAGGTACCCACACGATCCCATCAGCGTCTTGGTAGGAGACAATTGAGTTTCCTTAGAGACTTGGCTCTTGCTTTGTTAGTGTCTGAGACAAAGCACCTATAGGGAGTAGGGATATATTGAGCGTACTTCATGCCAACCATGAGGTACCATGATGCAATGTTGATGGCACTGTGTGAGAGCTGGAATGTCAATACTTGCACCTTCCATCTACCTACAAGAGAGATGATCATTACCTTAGAGGATGTACACAAGATAATCTAAGTACCTATTTGGGGGGAGCGGGTGTGGCTCTAGAGGGGTCAATCTTTCCACGAGCAATGGGAAGACATGTAGTACTATCTTGATAGACCAATCCATGACGACAAAGTGGCAGGATGGATCGATTTAGCCATGCTACTTTATTCATGACCATCGGTAGTGAGGCAGATCATGATGCACACTGTAGTATTCATCCTCCTACCAAATAGATGAGCAACACACCTCAAGGGAAATCTAGTACACCTGATACGAGGGATGGCAGAGCATCAAATAGTGTATGTCTGGGAATGGTGCATCTTGGCTCATTTGTATTATGAACTTGGGAAATTTTTCTTCCAGGAGCTCAATAGCATGGTACATTGTACACTTCTGCAGGTGTGGCGTCGGGAGCATATCGCATGTACCAAGCTGACTAGCTTCCCATGTCTGATAGTGGTAGGCTATTCATCGGCATTTGGTTAACCACTACGATGACTATGAAAGTATGATGATCTACACTTTTGGAGGGTGAGATTCATATGACTAGAGAAGTATGAAATCCTATGGAGACCATACCATCTTGTACTGTAGTGGCCAAATCACACCAAATAGCTGAGGAGAATACAAATGGACAAAAATTTTGTGGGGAAGCATGATCACATAGTGTGGCCCTTCTACTATGATTGTGTGATGAGATAGTTTAGGTAGGTGCATACACCACCCTAGCCACGGTCATCCTTTAGGAGATCCATTTAGAGTGCCCAAAGGCTAGGTGATACAATGCGGTTCACACTAGATGAAATCATACAGAGTGACTCTGACTATTCTAATCGTGACTAGCCACCAATGGATGAAAAAGATGATGTTGGTTCCATGTGGGATCATGAGGAGTGGTGGATAGCATTACAACCAAATCCGATGTTTTCGATGGATGAGCCAGTTGTGGATGCAAGACCTGTACCAAATGAGGGGGATGAGAGGAAGGAAAAATCCGAGGAGACACAATACAAGGCTATAGATATATTTATTGACATTATCGATGAGGAATTTGATGAGGATGCAAAACCGGATTATGATGGACAGGAGAGAGAGGAGGATGAGGATAGAGTTGAGGAGCCACCCCTGAGTGATGATGATAAGGAAGCAGCCAGGGACCAATATGAGTGGGGAGAGGTCTCACCCATCCATATGAATAGATATCGGACAGCAATAGTGGCATGTGCTAGCACTCATGGTTGAGGGGAGGCTATCAGATCATCCATGCCCCCTAGATAGGATGAGGTGGACATTTCTTAGCCCACTAGAGATATAGGTGATGATATAAAATTTTGATATATGTATGTTATATTTTGATGTATGATTTGATGCATATATATATATCATGATGTGTAATGATTAAATTTTGTTTCAATATTATAGGAACCTCAGAGGATTGGTGGGAGCTCTATCGTCAGGCGACCGTAGAGATAGTGTCGATATCATTCGACAAAGAGGAGATGGACTTTCATTATGTGACCCCACTGATCATGGAGTGAGATCCATAGATGATGAGAACCTTTACGAGACTATGGGAAGCATATGATGGCTTGAGATATATCATCTGAGTCATATTTGCACCATAGGCACAGTCATCATAGACTCTAGCAGAGGTGGAGAGACTAGAGATAGAGGTGGCACAATTGTAGGCAAAGAGGGATTGGATAGCAAGAGAGCAGCAGGTGAAATTCACGCAAATGGAGTTCACGATCAGATTCAGCAGATCACAATCATGATCATGCATGTGCATCTCTCATCATCCTACTACTGATGTAGCACGAGTACCAGATCCCAAGGGATCTACTAATCACAGTCCTCAGTGACATTGGATATTATGATATGTACAAAAAAAGTTTTGATATATATAGATATATATGCATTTTGATGCTACATGTGATTTAATGTGTGAATGTTAAATATCAATGTGATTAATTAAATAGGATTATTTAATTAATGTCTACATCCTTTAACAAGATTTATGTGATCGAATTAAAAACTAAGCATAGTTTCTAATGAGATACAACATAAAGAGTGAGTATGTTATGCACTTATTTTCAGTAACATAACACACAAGAATAAAAATTGAAGAGTATGAAATCTAAAGAAATTATAAAATGAATTAAATAATCACTTTAGTGTTTAGGACACATGCATAATGATTTTTCAAGAATAAAGCAATGAGAAAGCCCATAGGATATAATCCAATAGCTTTAACAACACAACTCTATAATTCATACCATCCAAAAAGGGATTACACATAATACCGATGCAAGTGCGCAACATTAATGGGGTCTTCAAGAGGAGTTTTTTCTCATTCAATTAAGGTATAAGCACCAAATCCATAATTCGTATTGACCACATAGGGGCCTAACCAATTAGGAATGAAATTTCCTTTGTTAGCATAATCGGTGGTAGTATTACATTAGTTTTTAGATAAAACCAAATCACCTTTGTTAAATGTCTGAGGAATAACACCTATATCATGTTTTCATTGCAATTGTTTAGTGTAAGCTTGAATATTATCAAGAGTGTTGATGCGATGCTCACCAAGAATTTCAAGTTGGTGTAATTGTTGTTCTACATAGGTGTCATTATCGACAAGACCTTGGAGAGAAATCTGCAATGTAGGGATTTCTAACTCTAAAGGTAGGATAGCCTTGGTACCGTAAACAAGGTTGAAAGGTGTATTTCCCATAGAAGAGTGAACACTTGTGCGATATTCCCCATAACGCATATTGTAATTGTGTATGCCAATATTTTTGGTTATGGTTGATAGTCTTCTTAAGGATTTTCTCTAGGATTTTATTAGGATTTTATTGTTCTTAAATGGTGTACCATTGTCTGATACTAACACGGAAGGAAGCCCAAAGTGAGCGATGATGTGTTCCAATAAGAAATGAAATATCACATCAGTAGTTGTAGATTGGAGGGGAATAGATTCTACCCATTTGGTGAAATAGTTGGTAGCAGTAATGATAAATGTATGTCCAACAGAAGGAGGTGAGATTTTTCCAATTAGGTCCAATCCCCACATAGAGAATGGCCAAATAGGTATTTGGGCATGGAGCTCAGAAGAAGGAGCATGGATCAAATGGCTATGTTATTGGCACTAATGACATCACTTAACATATGCATAACAGTCCTTTTCCATGTTTTTCTAGTAATAACCCATGCGAAGGAGATTTTGCACTAAGGTTTTTCCTCGAAAATGTGCTCCACAAGTGCCAGAATGGGCTTGTTCAAGGGAAATATGAGTTTCAACATCCTCGAGGCATCACAGAATAATTCTATCAAAGGATCTTTTGTACAATGTATCAACAAGGATTATGTACTTAGTGGCTAACTTTTTGAGGCGAATGCAAGTATTTTTGGTTGTAGGTTCAGGAATAGTGTCATATTTTAAGTAATTATAGATGGCATCATACCATTCACATGAATTATTCAAAAAATTAGGAAGGAAATCATCAAGTTTATCACTGATGGAGGGATTCATAATGGGGTGGATGGTAAACATGACTTTTTTAGAAGGATCTATAGGGGAGATAAGAGAGGCCGCACTAGCCATTGCATCTGTGTGTCAATTATATTTTCAAGGGATGTTATCAATGGTGAAAAATTCAAACTTCTCTAACAAATTTAGGATGAGATCCTTATATTGCGATAGTTTATCATGTTTAGTTTCATAGAGACCATTTATTTGTTCAATCACTAATTGTGAATCACCATAGATCTTTATATCTTTGACCCCCATGAATAAAGCAACACACAATCCAGCGATTAACACTTCATACTCAGTTTTTTTATTCATACATAGGAAATTGAGGCGATATGATAAGGGAAGAGGATTAACTATGGGTGGAATTAAAATAACTCTATCACTGGAGCCTATTCGACACTTGGATCCATCAAAGTACAATTCCCATGTAGGAAAGTCTATGGTAAACACACTATCATCGGGGAAAGAGTCATTGGTAGGTAACACTAAAGGTGAAGGAGAGTCAACTAAATGGTCAGTTAAGGCTTGGACTTTGATCTCTTTTTGAGAAATAAACTTAAGGTCAAACTCGGTTAACAACATGACCCATTTGACGAGAAATCTTTAAAGATCTATTTTATTGAAAATATATCTAAGAGGATCAAACTTTGTCATTACCTATATTTTTGTGTTGAGTAGGTAATGTCACAACTTACTAGTAGCGAATACAAGAGCCAAACATTTTTTTAATTTTTGAGTAATAGGTCTCATAATCTAGGATTTTTCTACTAATATAATAAGAAGGATGCTCTTTGTCATTGGTGTCTTGTTGAGCCAACAGTGCAGCAAGAGCAAGGGAAGAAGTAACTATATAAAGGATGGAAGGTTGGTTCGGTATAGCAGGTTGTAAAATAGGTGGAGTTGCAAGGTATTCCTATAAGCTCTCGAAGGCCTATTTACAATTTTCATTCCAATCAAGATTTACATCCTTTTTGAGGAGATGTGTAAAGGGAAATGTACGGTCGACTAAGGATCTGACAAAACGAAAAATGGCTTAGATCTTCCCTTGTAATGTACGTAATTGAGAGATGTTACAAGGAGGTGGCATATTAATTATAGCATCAATTTTCTTTGTGTCCACCTCAATGCCTCCGTGAGATTTGATAAACCCTAAATTTTTACCACTATCTACTCCAAAGACACACTTTTTGAGATTTAAGCGCATGTTATATTTACACATGTGGTCGAATATTTGTCAAAGGATATTCACATTATCTTGGCGTGTTAAGGATTTAGCTAGAATTTCATCAACATAATCTTATATTATTTTATGGATGTAGTCATGAAATATTAAGGTCATTGCATGTTGATAGGTAGTGCCAACGTTCTTTAAACCAAAAGGCATCATAACCTAATAAAATGTCCCCCTTGAAGCGGATGTACATCGTCTTGTACTGATCTTGTGGGTTTATGAAGATTTGATTATATCCATAAAATCCATCCATAAAGGATAAAAAATCATGTCTAGTAGTGGAATCCATGATCATATCGATGTTAGGAAGAGGAAAGTCATCTTTTAAAGAGGCTTTATTCAAGTCTCTAAAATTCATACATATCCTAACACGATTATCAGGTTTGGCCACTGTGACAATGTTTGATATCCAAGGAGAATAATCGATAGGGTGAATAAAACCCACATCAAGGATTTTTTCAAGTTCTCCTTTAACATGTAAGGTTATCTTTGGATTCATCTTTCAAATATTTTTGTGAACGAGCTTATCATTTTCAGCAAGGATAATTTTATGAGTAACAATCCTAAGATCTATTGAAGGAATATCGGAATATTTCCAAGCAAATAGTTGAGGAAAGGCATGAAGCAAGGTTGCAAGATCCTCTTGTTCTTCATCATCCAGGAACTTCCCAATTTTAATTACTTTGTCTTTATCATCTACATTCATTGGTATGCTAAGGGTATCTCCCAAAGGGACTGCATTGGATTTAGGAACTTTAGGATCATACGGTTCCATGCTTGTGGGAGTGTCATGAATGTCATGAATGTTGGTCTCAGAACTTATAATAGCACAAGAGACATGTCTCTTGGAGCGAGAAGTCCTATCTGAAGCACCTAAAAAATGTCAAATTTGCATTGTCATGAACATAGGTGAATACGGGAGAATCCACATCAAGGAATTCAGGATTCTTAAGTGTGAGGTTGGTTCTTGATGTGAATGTGATAGTGTTGATGTTGAGAGAGGTTCGTTGATTGGATTTTGTAGCTTTAGGAAATGAAAACCCTAGATCAGTTTTAGTTCCTTGTGTATTAGGTTCAATGGGTACATGAATTCCTTGCTCATGCTTTCCACATCCATTACCATTGTAGACTATTTTTTTCACAAGATCATAACCACACCCATAAAGTCTTTCCATTTCTTGTGGGTTAGGTGGTTTTTAATAATATATCTCATCAAAAAAATTTGTATATGTTGCATTATCTTCCAAAAGAGATGAGGTAGATGTGTGGAAGGGTGTTCTTCCTATTGGGTAGAGAGGACAATTGATTGCTCTTGTTGATCATCCTCTTTTCGTGTGAAAATTCACTCACCCATAAAGGAAGGGGTGAATAATAAAGATCCCCAATCGTCACGAAGTAAATTAAACTTAGATCTATCTTCTGGTTGACTCTTCTCAGAAGGGGAAATATTGAAGGAGGGAATTAAGGTATTGAGAGGACTTGATGTTCCCTTTTCAAGTTGTAAGCAACTCTCAGGTTCAAGGTCTATGTCAATTTGGTAAAATTTGTTATTATAGACACATTTCATTTTGTGATGAAGGGTCGAGGGTATTACATGCATTTCATGTATCCATGGTCTTCCCAAGAGGATATTATAAGAAAGGTTATAGGGCATGACATGAATAGGAATTTTTAGTGTAACCATTATGATAGTAATGGGTAAGGGGATGACACCAAGGGTTTGCTTTGTAACATTGTAAAATCCTCTAATGGATAAGGAATTAGTTTGGATTTTCCACCTATCCACATGTAACTTATCAAGAAGCTTCGCACTTCAGACATTTTGGGTAGAGCCATTATCAACGAGGGTCCTTTTGATGCCTATCCGATCATATTGGGCTATTATTAAAAAAGCTTCATTTTTATTTCTTAATTCTAATGGAGGGAGCTTATGTTCATAGAAAGTAATATCCACATTAGTTGGGTTCATTTCTTGTAAGACATCTACCACATCATTAGCAATTGTACTAGGAGGAACTGCTATCTATTGCAATGTCGTTTCAAGCATAGAATGATAGTTAGGGGAATTCTGAAGAAGATCCCAAAGGGATATCCTAGCAGGAGTGTTCTTAAGTTGTTCAACTAAATAATACTCCCTAAGTTGTGAGTTTAAATGGGGAGCCACAAGTAATATGGGGTTGGGAAATGGTAGGGATGTTGAGGGAGTTTGGTGTTGGGGATGTGGGTTATTGCAAGTATAATGAGTGTGGGAAACAGTATCATGCTTGGGAGGGTAAAGGGTAAACTCAAGTTGGGACGGGATTTGAGGTTTATGGGAGGGTGGGTAGAAAAAAAGTTGAGGTTGGATGGAATTGACATCTTTTGTGTGGGGTTGTTCACAACAAACCATAGTGGATGAATTAGGTGAAATGAAATCTTGAAGAACTTCATCTAACATATCCATATCATTACAACTAAAAGGTTTGGAAGGCAAGGGAGGAGTGGTTTTGACTTTATCATCACAAACCTTAGTGGATGAAATGAGTGAGAGGAAGCCTTGAAGGGCTTCATCTAAATTATCCAAATCATCACTACTAAAAGGTTTGGATAATATAGTTTTCCTAAAGTGAAGAAGTGTGTGCATCGTTTCATGTGATGTTTCTATGTTTTTGTTTTCATGTTCTACTAAATTTTCTTTAAAAGAACTAGGAACTAGAGTGGAAAATGAAAGTGGTAAAGATCTAATGCTACTCATCAATGCCATTACAATAAAATATGTTTAAGCTAATGACAACCAAATAATAGAAAGTAACTAAACTGAAACAAAGCATCAACTATAACAAACAAAAAGTGCAGAAACTGGAAACTAAATTCAAAAATTATTGATAAAAAATGTCTACTGGGACTATGTCGTCCAAGGTGGTGACTCAGTCCTAGTATGGATTTTTTTGACTTCTTTCTAGTTTTCCTAATGAAAAATGTAGTGTTCTGGACTATAATGTGAAACACTTTATGGTATATGTAAAATTTCTTCAATATTCAAGGAAATGAATATAAAAATGAGTCTTTTTTACTAAGGGGAAAGTATGAAACAATAGGATGCCTTTTTAAAAAATGCAAAATTCAATGCAATGCTAAAAGAATTAGTTCCTAGGATGCAAATGTAGACTAGATTAGAAGCAAGATGTGTCTAAATTCGCATTCACCAAAATGAACCGCAAAAAAATATGCTTTGGGGATAATAAAGGAATGTGTCCCCTACAAATTTCTATGGTTTTCACCTAGAAGGAAGAGGACATCCCTTTGTGGGTAGCATAAATCTTGTGATTCATTCAATTGTTAGGGATTGAAATGGAGTTGAATGTGTTTATGATGGAATGTTAAATGTTATAATCTTGTAAATGGAGCTAACTATTGCATGCAATCTAATGAAATCTATATTGCTGGAAAACAAATGATGTAATCCAACAAAGACAAAATAAAGGCTATTCAAAGCAATATAACCTAATAAATCAGATGAGTACACCTTGAAACTGCTATAGACTGAAGAGGAAGTTGTGGAAGCCTCGAGAAATATGAAAAGTTTGAGTTTTTTGCCCACTCGGAAACTTACACCAAGTTGGGAGACCTAGTCCCTTTTTCTGGAAAACTATTCTAGACTCCGTTCCAACCAACTAGGTGCTCAAATCTGAAAAATTATTTGATAGAAACCTTTAGTGGGACTAGGTCGCCACTATTGGCGACCTAGTCCCTTTCAACTTTTCTAGAAAACTGAAAGTGGACAAGAAGGCCTTTGGTCTGCACTTTGCTTCTTCGCGGGAATCCGGAATTAGACCTGCAAAATCACCTCGAAAACAGAGTATATTTTGGTTTCTAATGTGGGGTTTTCCTTGGTAAAACCCCTAGTTTGTAATTAAACTTGTAAAGAGATAGAAAATCTGCATAAACCCTAGCCCTAAGTGTATCTAGAATGAGGAAAACCTGAAATAAGACAAAACCCTATTCTATTGAGCTAGAATAAGATGCATGCAAGAGATTTGGATGATGCAAGACTTCAATTCAAGAAACCCTACAACATTAAAAATGAATGGGAAAGGAATGAAAATGGGATGCAAACCTCAAATTTGAAGATGGGTTGAAAATGGAAGATGGAGTCACTTTGAAAAGAGTCTTTAGGTGTGATTTGGTGGGTAGTTGCACCTCCTTAACCTAGAGTTCTGCATGATTCTCCGTAGGAATCCATGTTCAACCTTTATCAATGTGAGATCTTGAATGGGAAGTGAGCTTGAAGACCTACCAAATCCCTAGTTTTTTATCGAAAAGCTTCAACTTTGTTGTGAAAGAGAGATGAAACTTCTTAAGGAAGATGTTTTGCACTTGAGTCTTGAAGTTTCTTGTGAAAAATGACCTAAAAACATGTATTTATAAGAAAAAATACCTAATTGTCAGTAAGTTTGACCTAAGAGGCCGACACCCATCGAGAATTTTTGGCAATACAGGCATTTCCTTGCTTAAAAATGCAAAAATCCTTAAAAATGACTAGGTCGCCAACTTGGGCGACCTAGTCCCACCAAGGGATATTGAAGTGGGATTAGTGATATTTGAATATTTTTTATTAGTAAAAAATAACGAACCTTAGGGGCTTATAGATGTTGTTTTACAATAATTTTTGATGAAAGGGGACCTAAAGTAGGACCAAAATGGGCAAAAAATTGTCCTTTTCTTAAAAGATATACAATTTTTTGTGACACAAAAACCAATCAATTCTTATTCCATATAAAATCGATGTCAAATTGTCTAACTGCTAGTACCAATCAAAACATCAGCTCTTGAAACATCAAATTCCCCTCAAAATAAGGAGGTTACCAAAAAAGATCTGATGGAGAAGCTTAAAAATTATGAAGATAGGCTAGATGATCTTGTCTAGCTAAATAATATGAATATTGTGACAACAGTGCTTGAGCACTTAATAAGGGAGTGGAGAAAATATTAATCAATATTCATGCTAATTATTCTTTAATGTTTGATGCCATTAGAAACCTTGATAGAGATAAGGAGATTGCTACTTCTTTAATAGATAAGTGGATCACTAGAGTGAAAATGCTGAGGGATATGGTTTTTCCATCCTCTTGTGATGTAGATAAACCTTCAACGATTCTTCCAAATCTTAGATTTGTAACTGACATAACTAGTTCTCAAGGGTTGATTGAGCCCTTGTAAGTGAAAATTAGGGAACTAGTTAACAATTTTGATGATTAGAATTTTTCTCTCCTTCTAGACATTTTGAATGAGAAGGGTGAAGTTAAGTACTTGCAAGAGTGGAAGGACTAGGCAGCTCAAGTAATAACCTCCTAGGAAAAATTAACATGTGATCGAGTTGATTTGGATATGCTGAGAAATAGCATGGACATACTTTTGTATATAGGTGCCTTTCTTGAAGATTTTGATAAATAGGCAAACCTGGTGGTAGTCAAGTATAGCCCATATAGGTCAAAGGAACATAGTAGTATGGGATTTGACTGGCCAATGGAGGAGGAATTTGCATCATAGAAGTCCAATTATATTGACATTTTGGACATTTGAGTTGTTGCACGTTGGAATTGGTGACTAAAAATTTGGTTAATGGTCTGCAATGAGGAAGTTTTAGAAAGGAGAAGTGTGATGCATGACCTAAAAATAGTATAGATTAGGCCTTGGATATGTCAATGTTCAAACATTAGAATTTATCAAGTTTAAATATGGTGCAAGGATTGCAGATGTGGAATTACTCTAGTATATTCTATTTTTCAATTTATGCTTTTCTTCTACAGATTTTGGAGCATGTGCAATAAGTTCTTGGCTTGTGGAAGGGATTATTTTTCACTAACTAAAGGAGACTTTTAGAAGATGGGAGAATCTTCATCAGAAAATGGAAATGGTTTTTTTCTTATGTAAAATTCTCCGTCGTATTTAGGAAAATACAATTGCCTTTTGATATAATTTGATTGTCAAATGAATACTTGACATGTGTACAATTTGGTTGGAAGCTTTTTTTGCTCCCTTTTTCTTATAAAAGGGAATTCAAATCCAATTGTATGGGGTTTTTGATTCATCATAGAGAAATTTTGTAATAGAAAATATTGAGAACTTAGAGTTTTGTCTTAGGTTTTTGATTCTAGTTTGATACACAATTGTAATTTTTGATAACAATACTAGCATTTGAATATAGAAGATGGTGCAAATTCAAAGCCATTTCTCTCCTTGTGTATTCATTACATGGGTTATTAATAAAATGATCAAGGGTTTTTATATTAATCTTCATTGTGTTCCAATGATGTATGTTTTTCATCTTTGTTTTTATTCAAATAATTAATTAAATTTCTTAGTTGAAGCTATAGCTTAATATAATTTGAGTATCTAGATTTGTGTATGAGAAAGAATTGTAGAAGAAAGATGAGGAAAAGTAGAGCTCAAATGAAGAAACATCCAAAAGAAAAGTTGGAGGGTTACCTTCAAAAGACTCCTAATTATTCATGGATATAGAAGGACGTAAATACAAGTAAGTGTTCTCTACATCCTATCCTTGAATCAACTAAATCTCCTTCAAGAAATTGTAGTAGTCATTAAAGTTAGATAAATTTATTAGGGTTGGATTATGAGGATGAAGAAGACTGCACAAATAAGAAAGTTGTAAGTATCCGTAGATCTAGACCTAGAAAAAGTAGAAGTATAAGTAGGATCCATCATCGTAATATTGCTACTACCAATGCTACTGTTAGTGAAATTCTTCCGCCTACATCCAATGGATACACTCCTTTATCATATGACTTGCTAAATAGATCTAGTGATTATACCCAAAAACTAATGGATCTAGCTGAGTCTTCAAGTTCAGAGATTACTCTTCCAAATCCCGATAAGGTTTTCGGAGATATTAATGCTTTCCAAAGAGAGGTTAAAATCTATGTTGAGATAAGAAGAAAAAAGGAAAACGAGTAGGAGAAAATTATACATTCTATGATTGAAAGAGAGACTAGTAAGAGAATTGGAACAAATGAAGCTCTTGAGCCAAGAGGAACCTAAAACCAATACCACAAGTCCTATTTATCTAAAATACTTGGCAAGAAGATTCAACTTGACCCTATACCCAGAATAAGACTGTAGTTACTAGTACTTTTTCTCCACACCTTTCCACAATTTTTTCCAACCCACCAGTCGATAAGCACAAGCAGCCTATGAAAATTTTGGTTATTAATTAAAAATACACATCTGAAAATCCTCCTCTACCCCTTAAATTAGAATCTATTGCAGATCATTTAAGGAAGAAAAATGAGGATCTAAAAAAGGAATACAAAAATTGTAAATCATGGCAACTAATGTTGAGATAAAAAGAAATATTAATTTCTTCAAGACTTCATGCTTAGCAAATGGTGCCATACAATCTAGTTCACAAGAGCCTCCTCATTCCACAATAAAGCCTACACCCACAGTTGATGGAAAAAAATCTTGTCATATACATCAATCCGACACTAATTCCATTTCTTTGAACATGACTAACAATGATTTTACCCATATTTAATTTACCAATAGAAACATGAATCATAATATATGAGGTGGAGAAGCTAATAGAAGTAATGAGGATAGAAAAATCAAATTCAAAGACAACCCATACAATTGGAAATGTATAGGAAGTTGTGCTTTAATGGGATTCCTGGATGCCAAAATCCAATTGAAAATGATATCATGGTTGTGTTGAGCAAGTTCACTGAAAATAATGCAATATCCAGGGAAGATCACTTGAGGGCCTTTCTCAATCTGCTTGACAATTATGAACTAGAGCATGAGGATGTTGTTATGAATGTTTTTATGTAGACATTAATAAACTATTTAAGGGATTGGTATAATATTACTAAAGGAAAGAATGAAATGGTGTTTAATTTTAACATCATATTTCAGAAGGCTATGAATAGACTACCACAAAATGTGAGGTTGAATGATCAAATGTGTCTTGTTACTTATTGCAATGCATTTGATGCTAAAATAAGTTACCACTTCAAGGATAAAGACCCTCAAATTTTCTGGGATGCTTTCAAAATTGTGTTGCAAATTGAAAGTAATAGAAGATCTTCATGCAAGGTGGGAAGGAGAGACAATGTTAAAATTTTGAAGAACCCTAAAGATAAAAAGAAAAGGCCTCTGGCTCAAATCCTACCTATGATGAAAGATGGGATAAAGTGATGAGTACCCTCAAGGACATCAAATATACTATTGCAAAAAGTGAAAATGGACTTGGAAATGAAAAACAACATTTCTAGAAGAATGAAAAACCCCCAAGGCTCCAAGATTATCCTTATAAGAATAATTGGAAAAATGGAAAGCCAATCCACAATAATCAGAAAAATACAAAAGATCAGGTCACACCTAACCCTTTGCAAAAGCACTCTACAAATTTTAGTAATGAAGCTCCCTGGTGCATGGTTTTCTTGTTGCCCCAATATCCTCACCAATGTGCAGTTGCAAAATTGGTGGAATTTTAACAAGGAACACCAAAATATTATGATCAATCTCATGGTGATGATGTTTAGGTTAATGGGATTATGAGTAAGTTTTATTTTGCTAGTAATAATTTCTCATCTAATGAGGAATCCCATAAAATTGATATGGACAATCAAAGGCAAAAAGCCAATAAATATCACCAAGAAGTTATCCCTGATGAATACGATGGTGATGATCATGAAGTGTGCACATTGGAAACAATTGAGGATGATGTGTCTTTAAGGAGACCCTCAAATGAAGAAATTGAAAAATGTATAGTCACCTAGGCAACACACACAAGAGGATCCTACCACCTAATAAAAAAAATGGTGGGAGGAGACCAAGGAAAAGCTATTAGATTCTTCATCAAAGAGCACAATGCCAAAAACAAAGAAACAAAGGTTTATAAAGTGGATGGGGCTAAGGAAAAGGAAGTAAAGGGAGACAAAATTTTGGCAACAAAGGTTGAGAAACCAAAATTTGATGGAGAAGTCATCTCTCCTACTATGAAGGTGAAGACACAAATGAAAAAAATTTAGCCTAAGAAGAAGGAAGCCAAGCTTAAGGCTGAAGTGAAAGGTGAACAAAAAAAGGAGAGCAACACCAAACAAGGTATTATACTAGTTGACCTACCAAAATAGACTCCTATTGATATGTTTCAATTACTTTAACAAGTAATTTTATTTTTCCCCTTACTTGAAATGATTAGGATTGATCAGCATAAACAAAAGGACATAGCCCTTATCAATGGTGCTACTACAACTTGCAATGAACCAATGGTGTCTCCTCCACACAAACTAAGTGGGAAGAAATTGAAAGAAAAGGAAGTTGAGGGATTCATCACTAAAACCCCTCACATTGACTTGGGAAATGCAATAACCTTTTTTCCTAGTAATATAGACCCATTCTTTGTAACTCTGATTGTTGATGGAAAATTCTTGAAGAATTGTATGATTGATTCAAGAGCATCTAACAACATTATTCCAGTTAAGATCATGAAAGAGATGGGATTGAAAATTAATAGTGCCCATGGAAAGTGTTATGCTATGGATTATAGATAAGCCCCTATAATTGGTGTGATCAATGAAATCCCATGTAAATTAGTTGTATTTCTAGAAAAGGAATTTACAATAAGTGTGACAATGGTGGACATTCCACCAAATTATGAAATTTTTTTGGCAAGGAGATGGAGTGCCTCCATTGGAGGTAGTATGCATTGTGATATGTCTTCACAACCTTCCCAATTGATGGCAAATACATCAAATTGGTTAGATAATGAAGGGTCCCACACATGATTGAACTTTCTCCTGAAGATGATACAATCCACTTTTTTGTTACTGACATCAGTGATTTCAAGATAGAAGAGTTACCAAGGGAAAACGACAGGTAGCCTACACCTATTGAGAAGGATATGACAAAATTATATGGTAACAATGATCTTTGGACCATGTATTCTGATGTTGCAAGCTCCAAGGAGAGATCAGGTGCAAGGATATTATTGGTTTCACCTAGAGGCAATACATTCAATTTTTTTTCACCTTGTCATTTGTTTGTACAAAAAAAGTGGTTGAGTATTAGGCCTTGTTGTTTGGGTTAAGGTTCGTAAAAAATCATGGGATAAAAAAATTAAAGTGATTGGTGACTCATAATTTTGATATCCCAAGTGAGATTCAAATTTGCATCAAAGAATAAGAGATTGAAGTAATATAGGAATGTCAGTTGGGATTCAATTGAACAATTTGATCCATTTGGAATTGATTGGATGGAAAGAGGCCAAAATAGAGTGGCTAATTTGCTAGAAAATATTACACTCAGGGTTGATTATATAACTTTTGTTGGTATCTCCAAAGTGGAGGTGCAAACAAGGCTTTAAATCCTCAATAATATACAAAATTGACAAGTCTTCATTGATGATAAAGACATCTTAAGATTTCTAAAATGTGTAGATGAGTATGAAAGTCGGGAGATATATTTTGGAGCCTTTGTTGAGACATTGGATGGAAAGGACATAATATTTGGTAATGAAGTTATTTAGTTAAAGACTAATATGATCCATAAAGGCCTTATAGCCTTGGAAAGAGTATTTGATAGCTAAGAAAAAATAAATTCCAAGACATATGCTACCCATTTAGAAGATTTAAAATAAGTGAATTTAGGAACTAAATATGCTTCTAAAAAAGTTTATGTGGGCAATAAAATGAAGCCCAAGATCATAGCAATGTCGATTGTTTTGTTGAGGAAATAGAGGCATGTCTTTTCTTGGTCCTATGATGACTTGAAGGCATATAGGGAGGAATTGTTCCAACATGAGATTCCTTTGAAAGTTGATTCAAAGCCTTTCAAGAAAAATCAAAGACCCGTCAACCCCACCTTAGCACCAAAGATCCAAGAAGAGTTAGTAAAGCTAAGGGGTACTAGAATAATTAAGCCTATTAGGAACTCATCCTAGGTGTCTAATCTAGTGCTAGTCAAAAAAAATAATGGGGACATTAGGTTATGCATTGATCTCAGGAATTTCAAAGTGTCCTAATTAAAGGATAACTATCCATTGCCTAATATGGAATCTATGTTGTAGAAGGTGACTAGCTATGAGCTCTTGTCCATGATGGATGGTTTTTCTAGTTATGATCAAGTTAAAGTCAATAATTTTGAATAGTATAAGACTACATTTACTTCTACATGGGGCACCTATATTTATGTTAGAATGCCATTTGGATTGACTAATGCAGGTGCAAATTTTCAGAGGGCTATTGATGTGCCCTTTTCTAATTTTATTGATTTATTTCTAGCAATCTACCAGGATGATTTGACTGCATACTCTAAGAAAGAAGAAGGTAATTATATGCACTAGGAAAAATCTTCATCAAGGCCCTTGAATATGGAATCTCACTTAACCCAAAGAATTTTTCCTTTGGGTTCACTAAGGAAAAGTTTTTGGGACATATTATGTCAACTGACCCTGAAAGGGTAGCTACCATTGAGAAAATTCCACAACTAAACAATGTGAAAGGCATTAAATCATTGTTTTGGAATATTAAATTTTTAAGAAGATTTGTTACAAAATTTGCAGAGATCACTCACCCCATTTCAAAAATATTGAAGAAGGAAGAGAAAGTGGACTAGACTGAAGAGCCAAGAAAAAAATTTCATGCAATTTGTAGGGAAATATTAAGTACAAAATCACCTTCCTAATACCAATTCTTAGAAGAGAAATGCAAATATGTGATTGAGTTTCAAGTTTCAATTCATTAGGAAACACATTAATATAATAATAGAGTAGACAATTTAACAACATACATAATTGAACACCAAATTTACATGGGAAAACCCTACAAAAAAACCTACACACCAAGCAAAGTCACTTTGTATTACAGTTAACAGAACATTTACAAAAAGTTATAGAATTTTTCTTTCAGATGTTAATTCAAAGTATCAATTAAAAGAGCATTAAATTTCCCTGGTCAACCTCATTCATAGATTGAACAACACAATACTCACTAAATTCTAGAACGTTACAATGCCTATTCACATTCATTCTATGTCTCATTCAAAACCATTTGATTTTGATGAGGGTTACACCACCCAAACCACACAAAACATAACAATATATGCACCTAGGCTAATTTGAAAAGTGACCCTGTCACTTCCCAAGAGTTAGAGGGAAACCAAGATGGTTAACCTCAGTCTTAGATAACCATGATGCATCTTCAATAGGCATTCCTTTCCATTTGACTAGATATTCTTCATATTGTATGTTCCTTGTACTTTGACCCACACAGCTATCCAAGATTTCTTCTATCTCCTCCTTTTCTGAAGTAGGTATAGGAATATTCCATTTTGCTTCTATTGTTTCTTTATTAATTCACCCTTCATTTTACTCTTTTTAAATTTGAAATTTTAAACATAGGAAAAATATGAATTTCATCAAGCAACACTACCTGATATGCATTTCCTAAATCATGCTTCTTCAGGATCTTGCATGGTCCAAACTTCTTCATCTTTAACTTGTTGTATGTACCAATTGGAAACCTCTCCTTTTACAAATGAACCATGATGCTACCTAGAATTACTTATGCCTCATTTTCTGATCTACCTTGGCCTTATATTATGAGTTCATCTTATTGATATTTTTCTTCACATCTTCACGCAAATTCTCCAAGTGCTCCACAAAAAATTTATCCTTAGCATTACTCTTCTCCCCCTTATCCATCTTTCTTAGTTCAGAAGTAGTTCTTGGACTACTCCCATACATAATTTGGAATGGTGATTTACCAGTGCTCTTGTTGAAAAAATTGTTGTAAGAAAATTTTGTGTGTGGTATAATCAAATCCCATCCCTTGGACTTATCTCCTACTAAGCATCTTAACAGGTTACTCAAAATCCTATTCACCACCTCGATTTGTCCATCAGTCTATGGATGGTGTGCAAAATTGAACTTCCAATCTATCTTCAACTTCTTCCATAATGTCCTCTAGAAATAACCAACTAAATTTGTATCTTTGTCTAAAACTATACTCTTTGGTAGACCATGTACTATCACCACCTATCTGAAAAAAATGTGTAATATGAACAACATCACTAGTCTTATGAAACAAAACAAAATGTGCCATCTTTGAAAATATATCCACCACCACAAATATGGAATCATGCCCTCTCTATATCCTTGGCAAGCCAAGAACAAAATCCATGATAATCTCCCATGGCCTCTCAGGCACAGGTAATGGTTGATACAATCTAGTATTCTAACTTGTTCCTTTAACCATCTGGCATACTCTACAAATTTGTACAAACTTCTTCACATCTTGTTGTAACTGTGGCTAATCATATTTCGCACTCACCAAAGCAATGGTCTTATCTCGATCAAAATGTCTAGCTAATCCTCTTCTATGCTTCTCCTTGATTAGGTTCTCTCTCATAGAACTCCTTGGAATGCACAATTGGTTTCCTCTAAACAACATTCTGTATACACCTAAAAATGGTCTGGAGCATATGATTAATTTAATACGAATTATATAATTAATTATCCTAATTCCCTCTACTATTGAATAAATTTAAATATTTATTTAATATAGTTCACATTCACTTTGTTCATAAAATCTTCTAATCTCGTCTAGGGTTATTATTGGCCTTGCATGGAAAAAGAATCATATCATTTTTTTAAGAAATGCCAAAAATGTCAGGTTCACAGCAATCTGATTCATGCATCGGCACAAAAACTGCATCCTTTTACATCAACATGGCCTTTCTATCAATGGGGCCTAGATCTAGTAGGCAAAATACATCCACCTTCATCTAATGGACACAAGTTCATTATCACGGCTACAAAATACTTCACGAAGTGGATAGAGGTGGTCCCTCTTACTACCATCACTAGGAAACAGATATCCTCATTCATCTTGAACTACATAATATGTCGGTATGGTATCCCTCAATCCATTATCACCGATAATGGATGACTTTTCAAAAATCAAGATGTCCAAGAGCTATGTGATAAGTTCCACATCCAACATCATTTTTCAACACCGTACTATCCTCAAGGGAACAGCCAAGTAGAGGCCTCAAACAAAACCATACTCAAAATTCTCAAAAAGATGGTTAACGATGTCAGACGTGATTGGCATGTTCAACTCAACCCTGCACTATGGGCCTACAGAACAAGCATCAAAACACCAACGGGAGCTACACCATTTGCTTTGGTATATGGATCAGAAGCCATATTACCCATTGAAGTTGAAATTCCATCCCTTCGTGTATCACTCTAAGGTATCATTTCAGATCAAGACTACAGGGTATCTAGATGGAAGGAACTGGAATTGTTGGATGAGCATCGTCAACAAGCTGTTAATCATCTAATAGCTTATCAACAGAGAATTTCATGGAGTTACAATCATAGGGTGAAACCTAGGGTCTTTCAGGTTGGTGACTTGGTATTAAAGGAAAACCCTAGAAATCAGCAAGATAGGGAGAAGAAAGGAAAATTTGAGCCTAACTGGCTTGGTCCTTTTGTTGTCATATCAGTGTTTGGATCAGGAGCATATCAGTTATCAATGTCAGAAGGGGATCTATTTGATGAACCTATCAATAGTATTCATCTCAGAAAATTCTATGCTTAAACCTCCTAGTGCATGGGGCACTAATCTAAAATTGTTTCCTTGGTGAAAACCTGGCAAATAGGCATCTTGGCAAATGCAAAAAGGCCAAAAAATAAATAAATACAAAATACAAAATGAAATAAAAAGAGAAAAATGAGAAAAATACAAAAAAACAAAGGGTGTAATCAAAGCATATGGTGAAAACCTAGAAATAGGCGTCATATGTGATTCTAAGATCAGCTTTCCCATCTATTTGGATATATGTCAGGATCATTCATCTGAAAGTCGGTATCAATTCATATCATATCATTCGTCTGGCCATCATTACATCCACTATCAAAGTCATGTCATGTGGTCAACATATAACTCCATAGCTTGGGGGCAACATCTGGATATCTAGGGGTAATCCAAACGTATCAATTGCATCTGATGGTAGAAAACCATAAACAAAGATCAAAGTGCAATTTCAATCATTGTCAGAAGAATCAACCATCATATCGAAAATCCAAAAACATGTCAAAAGGGTGAGTATGAAAAAGCAACTTTCAAAAAAACATAGGTCTATGTCAGTCGAACTATGTGGTCTCTGCATGTGTAATGTAGGCAAGGCTAATCTTAAATCAGCCCACGAGACCCCTAAGATAGGTTGGTAGATTAGGTCTTTGGTCAAACTCTCGAAAATCCAAAAAACACATCAAAATCAGGATGGATGATCTGAAATCTAATAAATGAATGAAACACTCTAAGTGAACAATGGATAAATTATACTTTCTGATTATCATTTCTTTAGAGTAACTCAATGATGTATTGAACTAGAGGAACAAGGAAAAAGAATGATATTTTTTATTGTCTGTTGTATGTGTGATAATCATATAAATATGTGAATTATCGAGGGATGTCCTATGCAAATGTATCACCGATGACATTCAGAATTCACACACTCAAATGATAATCTCTACCTGTTTGCGCAATGAATGCTCAAGTCATCTCGGTTCAATTATACCTAGATGCTTGTGTTCAATTGCAATATCAAAATAAATCATGAAAGAAGTAATCAGGTCATCATTGGATTAACACAACCATTGACTCTTGTATTCACTTTCAACATTCAAAAAAAAAGCTCTATGATGATACCAAGCACAAAAAGACTGTTAAAATGACATTTGTTTTGCATATCATTGCATGTTAAAATTAGATTACATCCATTATCATTTATTATCTACAGAGTATTTGTTGCATAAAGGATTCCAATCAATGATTATCTAATCTACAAAAGAGACTGAGTATACTTGACATAAAAATTCATCAAAAACATATAGCATCCATCATAAGATCCTCATTCATCATTATCATATTTGAAAATTAAAAAAGGCATTTATCCAACTATCCATACATATTATCATTGCATCATTGTATTAAAATAAAATGTCATTACATCATCACAAAATCATATAAATAAAAGCATCCATTACATAGAAATCAAAAACCCATCGAAATATCATATCAAAATGCATCTCATATATATATCATCAAGTGTCAAGTATACAATGAAGTCATAAAAATACATCATCATACAAGAAGGTACATCATAAAATACATCAATGAGGATCACAATAGCCTCTATGACCTACTAATACTAGAATGCACAGGCCCAACAGGACCTATACCGCCACAACCCCCAGACAGACCCGGATCTCTGGGATCTCTACGTGGAGGCTGTGTCACCCCCTCACTGACTGTCCGTGTATGAGTCCGTCCAGATCTTGAAGAGGCATAACTGACTCGATGCTCAGCAGGCACTGCATCATGATAACGGCCCTGATAAAATTCTGCCTCTCGGCTAGCCCGCAAAAGCTCTCTCATGTAATCACCTATAGAGGTGCCATCGGCTAATCTCTGGAGAGTAGCTGCTGTCTCTTGTGCCCTCTCAGCAATCTGTCATGCACTGTCTCTCTCGGCTATCAGGGTCTCAACCTGCATCTGCGTGGTGGCTAACTGCCCCTATACCTATGCCAAGGCCTGCGCATGAGTCTGTGCCTGTACGTGCATCTGTGTCTGGGTCTACACGAGCATGCCCCAAGCCTGTACCAACTGCCCCTGCAGTGTCTAAACCTATGCCTGCAAAGTTTGGACCTATGTCTAGAGCCCAGCTATCTATCTTTGCTACCCTACTACTGGAACTATCACTGCCTACCTCTTACAAGGCCTACTAGAAGAAGGTGCACTGTGAATATCTAGACCTAGCCCTCTATATCCTCCACTCCCACCATCACTATCCCCACTACTGCTCTCTGAGCTCTCATCTGCTGGGATATCACCCTCAACCCCAGCAACATCCTCTACCACATCCTCCTCTACTGGTAATGGTACGGGCTCATCAGGAATGGTGAGGTGGGGAGGGGGAACAAAAGCCAAAAATGTCGCTTACTCCTTTGTCACAGGCGCAACTACAATATCTCTCCGCATGTCCCAAGCGAATGGTTGTAACGCTCTGTAACCCTCTACTACAACATCATACGATAATGTGGCGCGCTAATCTAGAATATCCATTCGTCGTTGTGCATAGTGGGCTACCCCCTGTGGCATGCACTGAACAATGCCATACTATCTATAAACCCGACGTAGCAGAAATTGCTCAATCACAAACGAAGTCCGGCCAATGAGGTACATCGAATCACATAAGAACCCCAACACTACACCATCCTCCTCCCACTCCTCATAGTCAAGGTAGGGGTGCCATATCACTATCTCCATATCATCAAAAACCCACCTCCAGTGCTCTTACTTGCCCATTCGGGCCTGCGTAAATCGACCACTGTATCTAAAAACATATGGCCTACCAGCTGGTCTATCTGCAATGGGAAACAACCGACAAATAGCAAAGTGCTCCCAAACCCATATCTATAACAGAGTCACCCCTGCAGATATACTGTGTGCATCTAAGTACACAATAGAATGAAGATCATGGTAAAGATGTGCTAACATGCACATCCCCCATGCATATCTGGTACCATGTACCAACATGCTCTCCAATGTCCTACAATCAGGGCAAAGGAATCCTCCAATAAATCTAGCTAGCACTACTGGTAGTGTCGCATAAGAGTCTGCGATCCTCTGCCATCGAATGCTCGGACCCTCAATATCCTGATCATAAAATACTCGACGGAGAGCATCTCTGCTACTGGTCCCATGAGAGTCATATGTAACTATCTCCCCCATGAACAGAATGCATAAGATACGCCACAGATCCTCTGGTGTGACTGTCATCTCACCGGTAGGTAAATGAAAGGTGTTGTGGTCGCTATGCCACCTCTCAGCCATTGCAGTCAACAAACCCCGATTAATCCTAATCTGGGGCATGTCAAGTAAACTTGTGAGGCCACACTGGCCTATCACTTGGAGCTCATCCGGTGTCAAATGTGGTATCAAATCACTCATCTGCGGAAACCTCTCTCGCATCTGGAGAGTACCCAGATCCTCGAATTATCATAACAAAAAATCCACAATCAGTGAACTATGTCAAGAGTTACACATTAGTCTACTGTCAAGTCTATTTCAAAAACTTTGGTATGAATTTTTGATCAAAATTCATAGGCGAACATCAAACCTTACCTATCATGAGGTTCATCAAAACATTATCTAGATCTCGCCTATCATGAGATTTATCAAATATTGAATCAAACCTCACCTATCATGAGGTTCATCAAACCATTATCTAGATCTCACCTATCAAGAGATTTATCAGATATTGAATCATATCCTCACCTATCATGAGGATCATCAAGAAATAAGATTTCTTCTCGCCTATCATGAGGGTTAGACTTATTTACTTTAATCTAAATCCAACATCAAGAATTTGGATTGTCAATCATACCAATCAGAAGAATGGACATGATCACAATTGACATAATCAAAGTTCACTAAGTCAAAATCTTCAATTCTGACATGAAGTGCTAAAACAAGCTTCTGAAGCGCTAAAAGTCTCAAAACGCTACTTTTATGCATCAAAGTGCTAAAACAGGCCATCAAAGCACCACTTTACTAGAAGCACTAGAACAGACCTTAAAAGCGCTAATCCGCAGACTCAAAGCGCTGAAAATCTCAAAGTGCTAGAATCTGACTTCAAGGCACTACTTCTTGACTCCTAAGCGCTAATTCGCTAAAAGCGCTACTTTATCGACTGGAAGCGCTAGAGTTTCAAAGGCAAGCGCTAAAACTCAAAGCACTAGTCTACCTACCAAAAGCACTGCATCAAAATGTAAGCGCTACAGCGTGGCTTCAAAGCACTAAAAGACACCTAGACATGCCTAAGACCTAAAAAGAATAAAAAAACAAAATTTCACAAATTACGAGGAGGTCACAGGGTACATACCAGAGGTCCATATGTTGACGTCAAACGCATTCAAAACGGTGAGTGTGGTAAGGAATAGGCATCTTGCTCCAGCTGGCAGAAATGTCTCTATCACTAAGAATTTTAAACTCAAAAAGCAAATAATGAATTGAAAATGACCTTTTAGCACTATTTATAATTTTAGAAAGGTATTTTTGGGGGATTTTTATAACATTTTGACTAATTTTATCAATGAAATTAATTAAAATTCATCAAAGGACTCATTTCTTCATCATTTTGTTGGGAGATAAAAACACATCAAATCATCAAGAAAATCATAAATTTTCGAAAAAAATTCTAAAAATCATCAAATCATTTATTTATCTCCCGAGGGGGCATATTATCATCAAATCATCTGAAAATCATGTCTGGGGCATATAGAATTATTTGATTATCATCGATCCCAGCAGTAGCAGCAAAATATTTCTTTGAATCAACGTGTAAACACATCACTTCGAAGAGGGGAAAAATGTATACACCTAAAAATGGTCTAGAGCATCCGATTAATTAAATATGAATTATTTAATTAATTATTCTAATTCCCTCTACTATTGAATAAATTTAAATATTTATTTAACATAGTTCACATTCACTTTCTTCATAAATTCTTTTAATCTCATCTTAATTAAATAAACAAAATTAAATACTTTGTTCGATTTAATTATCATTCTCCTATTTCAATATATCACATCATTTTTAAATTAATTAAATAAAGATCAAAACACTTTATTGATTAATTACCATAATTCTTCTATTTTAATTTAATAAACAACTATCATATTGTTTGCTTTATTAAATTATTTATCTCTCCTTTATTAATTCAAATAAATCAAAATATTTGAATTGTTGCACAAGGAATATTCCAATCTATATTCTCTCAAAAATGAATTAGATTTCCTATGTCTAAACCATGTCTAAATTTTTTCAAAAATATGTCAAATTAATTGATTGAAACTTCACGGGAAGTTTTGGAGACAAATTGGAGACAAATTTGGAATTTGATCTCTCAATCCTCTTCCATCAATCTTTCCTCTTCTCTTTCCTGGTGTTTTCATGGGTAGAGACAACCTCCCTCTTTCTCTCAATCTCCTCCATCTCTTACCATTCAATTCTCTAGATTGA
Source organism: Sequoiadendron giganteum (assembly GCA_007115665.2). Lineage (NCBI taxonomy): Eukaryota > Viridiplantae > Streptophyta > Pinopsida > Cupressales > Cupressaceae > Sequoiadendron > Sequoiadendron giganteum. Next base: position 304,438,670 of record CM021108.1, on the reverse strand, counting down.
ATCCAAGCCTTTCAAAGCTTTCCCTGTGCATTTCTACAGCCAGGAAATCTATAAATACAACCTTATTCAACCAAGAAAAGGATCCAGATAATCAAGCTTTTGCACCCTTACTCTGTAGGAATCTAGGCATCAACATTCAAGCAATCACACATCAAGCAATTCAACAATCAAGCTTCACAACAATGGCTACCTCTTGGAGCTGCATTTATCTATTTCACATCAATATCATGCTAGTTTAATTGATTTATCATTTAGCAATATATTATCATCATCTTGTTAGTGTAATTAATATTTAATTACACTTGCATAAATTTACTTAGGTTGAGCTAATTTTAGGTCAACATTAGGGTTGCATACTTTGCTTTTATAAAGCAAATCATCTCATTGTAATATTGAATTCTTGAAATATCATTTTGCACATTCGCATGAAAAGCTCTACTTTTTTATGTTTTCTCTTCTATGGAAGGTGTTTAGGTTTGCATGTCTGATCTAGGGTTTCTAACATGGTATCAGAGCTCCAGATCTGTAGCTACCTGTTTGTGTTTTGAAGATATTCTCTCACAGCGTTTTTTTTTTCTGCAAGGGTTTCAAGCCAGGTTGATCTTTTGTGCATCTGGGGGTAGGCATATTTTCTGTGCATTTTTGGGCAAAACGAACTTCGCCATCGCGTTCAGGACACCCAAAAACCCTAGAAATGCCTTTCGTTTTGTCAATTTTGCACATGTTGAAAAAAAAAAGGCAAAAAAAAAAAAAATTGCCAGAGAGACCGTACGGCCTCCCCAACACACAATCCGAGGCAAAAAATTGTGAAATTATTAAAAAAAATCAAAATTTGGTGCAGGGGTTTATGCGACTAGTTCTAAGCAAACCCACCGCCACCGCGCCACCTACTCACCACTAGCGGAGCGGTGCTCTAGGCGGCAAGCCATACCTCTCCCCCACCATCGGTCGACTCGCTTCAGCCCCCGTGGGCCAGTTCTAGCTCCAGTGCGTGGTCCTTTGGAGGACTGGGAGCCAACGCCCTAGCCCCTACCGATCCGCAGCTCCTGCCTTGGTCACGTGGGTGACCACTGGATTTGCCATAGCCCCTTCTAGCCCCAAGCGCCAGCGGCTGGTCATATGTAGAACCGACGGCCAGAGAAAAGGACTTAATTCTTTGCACTTGTTTAGCATTAAGAGTGCCTTTTACAGGCCTTTTTTTTGTTTTCTAATAACTTTTGCAAACGAAGGCCATTTTTCAAAAATGAAATATCGGCGTTGGAAAGCTGGTTTAGTCCTCTACATAGATCTGAGGTCTATTTTCAGTTTTTGTTTATGCATGTTAGGCATTCTCTCCTTTTGCAGTCATTGGGGATCGTAATAAATGAACTAATATAAAGTTCCTTCGGGGGGGTTTCTTGCATAATAATCTTCATTGTGTTTTGATGGCAACTCGCATGGGTTGTAATCTAGTTTATTATTTTCTTTTGGCCATATTTTTTCCTAGCTTGACACATACCAGATTCATTTTGGTCCACACTTTAGATTGATATCCTATGGTTAGTGATCCACATCCAGGAGTTTTTCACCAAACTCAAGTCTCTTAGATTGCAGTTGTCACAGTGTGGTGTTCAGAAGGAAGACTCTCAGTTGATATTGTCCATTCTTTCTAAGCTTGGACCAGATTATTCAGTTTTTGTTTCTACCTTTTATGCTACTAGGGATGCACTTGGTACTAGATTTACTATGCCTTCTTTTGATGATTTTGCATCTTATCTCACTCGAGAGTAGGCCAAGTTGGCTAATATGGGCAAGTTGAAGCCCTCTTCATCATAGGCACTTATTGCATCACAGGAGCCCAGAGATCAGAAGGCTTCTATAGGAAAAGGAAAGAAACAAAAACAAAAGGATTCCAAATCTTATGAGCAGCAGAAGGAGTCCTCATATTCATCATCCTCTTCTAAGGGGAAATCATTTAGGAAGGAGAAGGGCCCATGTGCATATTGCAAGAGAGAAGGACATGCACAACATAATTGCTACAAGAAGGATATTAATGAGCTAAAGAATCTTCTTCAGAAACATCAGATTTATTTTCCTTCTAGGATGTCTGCATCATCTCCTTCCCCTCCTCCTTCTTCTTCTTCTTCTTCTTCTTCAGGCATGTTGGTTTTATGCTTGCACATACTTTTGCTCTGAGGGTTTACAGAACATCTCTTCCTTTGTTCTGAATATCTGTTGCATGTGATAGGTGTTTGCTTCCAGGTGATTCTTGGGGACTGTGAGGTTGAGTTTTATCAACTTCTTCACATCTCGTTCTTCAGATAGTCATTTTAACAGTCTTATATGCTTACACAAGCTGAGAACAAAGTAGGATTTAATAAATATTTGAAGATAGAGAACAATAGGATGCTTTCAATTGATTACTTTGTTGAATTGATTCAATTTGTTTAATCATTTATATAATGTCGTATTAAGAAGTGTATTTATATTATTTACCTTATTCCACACTTACACATCCCATCTTGGATTAATATATCCATCTATCTTGTCCTATCCAATGTAATAGGTTCCAAAAAATCCTTCCAAGCTTCTACAAAGTTTTGATCTTTAGGATACAAAATCTTGAGTTCATTGAACCCAACAACCTCTATATTCATCTCTATAAACAAATTTTGGCTTCTACTTAAGGCATCTTCAACTCTGTTTGACCTTCCACTCTTGTGCTTAAAAAAAAAAGTATAATTCTAACCAAAACTCAACCCATTTTTAGTGCCTTTGATCTAAATTTCCTTGACTATTGAGTTACTGCAAAGCCTGGTGATCAGTATATAAAACAAAATATTTTGGCAACAAATAGTGTCTCAATTTCTTCAAAGCTTGAACTATAGCATAAAACGCTTAACATAGAAAAAATATTTCTTCTTAGCATCATTCAACTTCTCACTAAAATTGGAAACTGGCTTGCCTTCTTGACTCAAAACAACTCCTATGGCAGCCCCTAGCATCACAATCTACTTGAAAGACCTTATTGAAATATGGAAGTGCCAAAACAAGTTTCTTTGTGACTTTATTCTTCAACATATCAAAACTCTTTGTTGCTCCTCCAGTCCATTTAAAAACCTTTTTATACCCTCTCATTGCTTCAATTAGAGGTGCACAAATACTATTGAAACTCCTAATAAAATTTCTATAAAAACTTGCTAGACCATGAAATGATCTTGCCTCTATAACACTTCTCGGGGTAGGCCATTCAATGATAGCTCTCACCTTCTCTGGATCCATTTTAAGACCCTCTATTGAGATGAAAAATCCCAGATACACCAACCCTCTCTTCACAAAACTACATTTGTTGAAATTAATCAACAACTTCTCCTCCCTTAGCTTCTCAGAAACTCTTTGGATATGTATCAAGTGCTCCTCCAATGTGTTACTAAAAATCAAAATATCATCCAAATAAATAATAACAAATTTTCCTAGAAATTATTTCAATACCTCATTCATAAGTTGCATAAATGTGCTCAGTGCATTGGTTAGCCCAAAAGGCATGACTAACCACTCATAAAATCCCTCCTTGGTTTTGAAGGTTATCTTCCATTCATCTCCTTCTCTAATCTAGATCAGGTGATATCTGCTCTTCAAATCTATCTTCATGAAGTACTCAACTTCACTTAAACAATCCATAATGGCATTCATTCTCAACAAGGGAAATATATACTTGATGGTGATCTGATTGATGGATCTAGAATATGTACACATCCACCATTCCCCATCCTTCTTTGGTGCTAGTACTGCAAGTATTACACATAGACTCAAACTCTCTATGATCAATCCCTTCTGCAAAAATTCTTGCACTTGTCTATTCAACTCTTCACTCTCTACTAGAGTCATATAATGAGCTGCCTGATTCAAAAAACTGCCTCCAGGAATCAGGTCCATTTGATGAATAATCTTTCTTATTAGAGGCAAACCTTTAGGTACATTATAAAAAATAATAGCTTGAAACTCATTCAACAAATATGAAACCTCTATAGGTACCTCAATAGTATCTTCTTTATCAACTCTAGGGATCAATGCAAAACACATATGCTCATGCCTCATACCTTCTAGGAACTTTCTTTTTTCAACCAAACAAATTCTTGCATTACTGCATACAGTTTCCTCTACATATTTCAAGGGCTTCAACTTATAACAAACCCCACCCTTTGTCAAAGTATAGGTGTTGGCATGTCCATCATGCACTTCTCACCAATCAAACTACCATGGTCTACCTTACAACATATGACAAACATCCATATGTTGAAAATATCACACAATACCTCATCATGGTAATTTCCACTATTGAACTTTACCAGACATTGTTCATTTACCAAAGCTTTATGGTCCTTTTGCAACCAAGCAATCCGGTATGGATTCAGATGCCTTCTTCTCTCCAACTGCAACTTACTAACCATCTCTTTTGAAACAAGGTTATCAATACTACCTCCATCAATAATAGCATTGTAAACTTTACCTTAACACTTACATCTGGTGTGAAACAAATTCTTCCTTTGAGTTGGCTCTTTCTCCTCATTTAGCAAGGCTCTTCTAGTAACAAGAGCCTCTCCTCTTTTTACATCCTTAGAATGTGAAGACTCGATAGCTTCATCTACATTTGCAACTCATGCATTACCCTCGGGTATTCTTCTTTTTGTTCCTTGATGTTGAGGAAACTTGTAGGCTCTATGTCCTTCTCCACACTAGAAATAGGTTCCATGAAAGCCTCCTCTTCCTAGTCCTTGTCCAAATCTTCCTCTTCCTCTTTGGTCTCCATTATTTTGATCATGAGGATGGTAGGTGTTATCTCCTTTTTATTTTTGGTTTCTACTATATCCTTCACCCTTATTTTGATCTTTATTTCGACCTCTATATGAACATCCACTAGTATTTCCACCATGACCCCCACCTCTTTAATTGCTTTCAAATATTTTGTTCAATTTTTCATCTACCTTCAAAGAAAACTAATATGCATCTTCAATGGTAGACATTCTTACAAGACTCAGCTCATCTTGAATGCTCAGCTTCAACCCATTTATGTAACAGGCAACTTTCTCCTTGTTGGCCTCAAAATGACTTGTTCTAATCAAGACTCGGTAGAATTCTTCTATATACTCCTTAACATATTTTTCTGCTTGTTTCAACCCTTGCATCTTCTTCAACAAATCCAACTCATAGTCCCCAAGAATGAACAGTCTCTTCGACTTTTCCACCATCTGATCCCATCTAGTTATTTTCTCTTTTCCTCTTCTATTTATTTCCAACTAGACTTCTTTCCACCATATGATAGTGTGGCCTTTCAATTTGGCCTTTAAAAATTTAGCCCTATCCAGGTTTTTTATTTCCTCATACTCAAAATAGTCTTCCATGTCATTGATCCAATTGATCAGCTCCTCTGGATTAAGTTTTCTAGAAAAAATAGACTTCTATCTTTGGCCTCTTTCCAATATTGGAAATTCCCCTAATCAGTTTGACTTCTCCAGGATCCATTACATCTTGTGCTTCCTCTTCGAATGGATCCTCATCTTCAGCCTCATCCTAACTTTCATCTCTTCTTCTGACATCAACTCCTCTATGCAACTCCTCCTGTAGTGCTTGAACTTGTCTCTAGAGCACTCTAAAACCCTCTTCTATTACCCAAATATTTCATCCACCATGGTTTCTTTGTGGAGGCATCATTTCTCATAGATCCACAACCACAAGTCTTGGTGTAAACCACCTCACGTATGGTGATTTCTCTACATAGTCAAGAACTATTAGGAAAAATTTGATTGCGGAACAAAATTTTCCTAATGTCAAAACTAAGAGGAAAAAGAGATATTCCTTTTCAACTTTCCAATTACAGTTCAGTAAGATGCATACAAAATAAATAACAGAATTGAGAAATACATTCAAACACATTTGACACCAAATTTACATGGGAAAACCCTTACAGGAGAAAAACCCACCACACCAAAGAAGATCACTTGTACTATAGTAAATGAATTACATACATGTTACAGACTCTTCTTTTCTGATGTCAATTTACAGCAGAAACATTTCCCTAATCAACCTTGTATAGAATATTACTATTACAATGCTTTCAAAAACTACATATAATGAAATTCACTAATAGATCATTCGACCAACCAACCAGACCCTCAACTGAATTGTTCATTCATACTCAAGCAGTCTATTCATTTCCACAAGAGAATGGTCACAACAGTTCAACTTCCAATCGGTTTGCATTCTACTTCTCTCATTTGTTCAAAACAAACCACATAGGATAGACACTTGGTCAAAATACTTCAAATGTATCGCTCATTGGTGAGACAACAGACCATGTCTCATCGATGCCATACTGCCCATAGACCATCACACACTGCATCGGCTTCTACTAGTCTATCAATCAGACTTGGTGAAGTCTCCTCGATCTCAAGACCATTGGCAAGACCAACACTATCAACAATAGTCTGGAAAGTCATACCGATGGTTCAAGTCTCCTCGTTGTCCAAAAGAACACCAAGACCATGCATATCGACAAGAGTCACACCAATCATTCATCAGGAGCAGATCCATCGGCAAGAGTAATACTATCGGTAGGAGATGAAGAAGTCACATCGACAGCTCAAGTCTCTCTGATGCATCCATTAGCAAGAGTCTCCCCAATGATCTTCATCACCCAAAAACTTGCCATAGGAATGAGTTAGAAATCTCACTCCCACTACTCTAGTCATGCTGATGGTTCTCATCGATAAGACAATCATGAGGTCATGTTGATATTTCCCACACTTCTATTGTTAGAATGAGTTTGGAATCTCTCTCCGACAGTTCATGTTACCCGGATGACTTCCGTCGGCAAGACAGGTCCTAGGTCACAATGATCTAATCCCTCCAAGACTTTAGAACACAGCTGCTTGTCAGCAAGACATTCCAAGGCTCTCACCGATACTACTCATTCAAGAGTTCCATGTCAGTAAGCATTGAGGGACTTTTTCCAACAAGAACTCCTACTCTGACACCATTTGATGAGGTCTACATTGCCCAAACCACACAAAAAACAACAATAGATACCAGCACAAAAGATGCGAGACAAAAAATAACCCACTTTCAATTATTTCTAGAAAAATGGAATTACATATTCAAAACTTACATGCTATAGCCCCATGGGCTTGATTCATTACAACAAAATCAACTCAAAAAAAAAAACTATTATTCAGAGCCACCTTATATAACCCCCACTTAACCCTTTTATTTTTCCCAATAACCGCCCTAGAATATTCTAGAAAGTTCAACTTTCCCTCTTTTTTTGGTGCCAAAAGTCCCACCATTTGATTTTTGGCCTAGAAAGAAATTTTTAATGAAATTCACTTTTTAGAGTACCAACTTCGCGGGACCATAAATTTTTATCTAGGTGTCCGATTTGCTATTATTGCATATTGTTGGAAAGCTCTCGATGAGATCTACAACATGTGAACCAATCATATGTTAGTTTGGCCACTTTTTAAGTTGTTTTATGGCCTCTAAATTTTTATATTTGAATTTGAAGATGCATTGGAGAAATTTCCCATGATGGAAACTTTAATTTCTCCAAAACCATTCAGGGTATTAAGGTGATTCTTTCACGACTAGAAATTTTTTTCATCTTTGCTCCTTCAGATAAATTTTGAGGTCCATACAAGCCCGTTTAGGCCAACTTACTAAAAATAGTAAGTGACTATTTTTTACTCCTGGTTGTCTTATGCCCCTTAATTGCCATCATGGAACTCAAAACAACTAAAGAAAAATAAATAAAATATTTTTTTTGGGTGATGCAAGATTTCCCTACACCGTTGGATGCTCCTACATCAGATTCATATTCCATATGCAATCGGTCTCAAATTGTCTAACTGCCAATACCCATCAAACCATCGATGAGACTCAATTTTGTCTCTCATCAAAACTACCAAGTCTCATCGATGTCCACATTGGTTTCCAATTCATCCGATCAACATTCTCCCTCAACTCGTCTCCATCAATCCCACTCTCCCACAAGGGGTTTCACCAATGCATCGAAGGCTAGCGGGTTACAACACTCAACACACCAAACACCTAATATATAACCAATAATAGCTCTAAATGATGTTGCGATAAGGTGGTGTGAATACCATATTCCCACCAACACACTTAGTCCATCCATGTGGGTCATCGCTACAACCATACCGCCAAAATTATTGTATGTTGTGTATGGGGTGGCACTATCACCACACCACCACCACCATGCCAAAGGCTTGGTGTAGGACAATGGTAGAACCACACTACCACATGAGTCATTAACAAGGCATTATGAACACCAGTGGGATGGTGGTAACAGGAATAATGCTTAACTTGGAATGATCTAAACTTGTGACGTCCAAGTTGAGGCCTAACTAATAAATTTGAGGCACATAATTCCAACATGTCCCCACTTGATGAATAATTCACTGAACCCCTTCCAACGCTTGAAGTTAGTATAAATCATAGGCCCCAAGGCCCATCAAACTAGAACACCACTTGAACTTACCATACTCACTAGCTTTGTCACTGCATTAGCAACATTTTATAGAGTATCAACATTTTCCAGATTAACCTTTCCATCCTCCACCATATCACGAATGAAATGATATTGTACATCGATATGTTTTGTCTTGGCATGAAAAGCAATAATTTTTGAAAAAAAAATAGCACTTTGACTAGCACTTTGATTAAACTACTAATTACAGTCGCATAAGGCACCCTGGTCATGTCCTCCATCTCAATAGAATATCTTGGACAATCTTCAACAAAGATTTATATTCCCTGCAACATTGGAACAACTAATTTCTTCCAATATGTCATACTAAATCTCTGAAGGAAAACATTAATATACTTACTTTGGCTGAGCCAAAGATTTTTAGTTCATCTCTATCCCTTATGATTTCCATCCTTAGATTGAACTTAGCTACCCCTAAATCTTTCATTGCAAACTATACTAACAATTGTGATTTTAAATCAGAAATCATACTCATACTATTCCAAAAGAATAACATATTATCCACGTACAGGGCAATAATCAGCAACCAACCAGTTTTAGATTTAAAATACACACAATGATCATACTTCAATCTCACAAATTCCAAAGAAAACACATAACTATCAAAATTTTGGTACCACATTCTAGGAGACTATTTTAAACCATACAAAGATTTCTTTAACTTACAAACCATATTTTATTTACAGTTTTTAATGAAGTGCTTAGGCTGGGACATATAAATTTCTTCTTCAAAATCCCCATGAATAAATGTTGTCTTCACATACATTTTATCAATCTCTAAGTCATACACAACTACAAGTGACAATAGAAATCTGATAGATGTTAGCTTAGCTATAGGAAAAAATATTTCTCCATAATTAATTCCCTCTACCTGGGAATAACAATTTACAGCCAACCTAGCTTTATACTTCTCAACACTTCCATCTAGACCAATTTTCCTTTTAAATACCCATTTACAATCAACAATATTTTTACCTTCAAGCAAAGGTACCAAATCCCAAGTTTCATTTTTTTCAATGATGTCATTTCTTCGTTCATGGCCTCCAACCAGGAATCTGAAACAAACATTTTAATTGGATCTTTCATAGTCCTAGGCTCATCAGTGCTAGTAATCAAAGCATAGGCACAAATAGAATCTAGCATAGAATATCCATACCTTTCAGGTTGTCGCTTCGCACATGTAGACCTCCTCATAGGCTGAGGTTAAGGTTCTTCTTCTTGTTCAGAATTCTCATAACTACTTGAGCTCTCCTTAGATTCAGGTACACTTGATGTTCGTAGTTCCTCCTTCTCTAAAGTAAGAGGATTTTCACCTACATCTTTCTTCTCTTTTTCTTTCATCTCTAACTGCAGATCCATTGTAGAAGGTTTCAACACATGAAAGATAAAAAATTTGTTATACAATACCTTCTCAGTAATTAGACTCCAAAGCTTGTATCCTTTCACACCAATGCCATAGCCGATGAAGATACATTTGATAGCCTTGTTCTCCAATTTAGATCTTTTCTCATTAGGAACATATGCATACCCCTCATAGCAAAAGACACAAATATGTCTTAGAGAGAGCTTCTTAATATACCATGCTTCCATAGGCGTTTTGTCAACAAGCCTCGAAGTAGGTGAATGATTAATCAAGTAACATGTTGTAGGTACATCTTCAACCCAAAATGTCTTCTCCAGACTAGCATTGCTCAACATACTTCTCACCCTTTCCATCAGTGTTTTGTTTAACCTTTCAACAACTCCATTCTGGTGTGGAGTTTAAGGTGTAGTTTTATGCCTTTTAATCCCATGGTCTTTGCAATACCTTTCAAAGTATGCAGAAAAAAAATCGCTTCCATTATCTATCCTTAGACATTTATTTTTTCCACGAGTCTGATTTTCTACCAATTTTTTATATTCCTTAAACTGAATGAACACTTTTGATTTACTTTTTTGAAAATACACAAATGCCCTTGTTGAATAATCATCTATAAATGAAACATAATATTTAGACTTTGACAATGAAGGAAAATTCACTGGAACAAATACATTAGAGTGAACATAATCAAGTATGCCACAAGATTTATGAGAACTAGAATAAAATGAAACATGGTTTTTCTTTGCATAAATGTAATGTTCACAACAATCAAACTCAAGGTTACAATCATCAAGCCCTTCAACCAGGATTTTTTTCAAGGATTTCAAACCTTTTTCTCCTATGTGGCCAAGTCTATGATACCACAACATGGTTTTATCTACTGTTAATTTTACCTCCAAAGAGTTTGCACCAATAGGAACAATGTTCTCCTTCCCAACATCAGCAAATTTGCTTAACTTGGCAAAGATACTATTACATTGAACAACACATGCATCCGACTTGTATAGAGTCCCAATGCATGCACCCCTAGACAACACCATAGAGCCTCTAGTCATCTTATAGGCACCATTTGAGAAGTAAAATTGCATGCCAACATCATTCAGCTTACTAACAAAAATAAAATTATGAGCAAGACCTAGTATGTGCATTACACCATTAATTCCTTTGATTATTTTATCAAGAATTTGAATTTTGACTCTTCCACAACCAACAATTTCAAGAGATGAGCCACTTGTCAGATACACCTTTCCACCAACATATTTTTCATACTTTGTGAACCAATCTCTGTGAGATGTAATGTGGATAGATGCGCCTGATTCAATCATCCAAACATCATCTGATGCTTGGGTCACCAAGGCAGTAATGAAGGCATCTGAATCACTCTGAGAATAATCATTATTCAAAGAGTTCTTCTTCTTCTTTTTCTCCTCTTTGCAATCCTTTCAGATATGTCTTGTCTACCCACAATTCTAGCATTTCACCTTGGACATTTTTGCTAGAGACTTTGATCTCCCTTCAAACTTGGACCTTGAATTCTTGTATTTATTCTTGTCTTTGTCATTTGACCTGCCCCGAACACTAATAGCCTCCTTGGCCATCTCAAAATATTTCCTCCACATTTCTTCTGACAATAGTGAGGAAACCACATCTTCCATCTTGAAAGTGGTTGTTGTACTTCCAATAACCATCACCAGGTCATCCCATGTGTCAGGTAAAGAACACAACAAAAACATACAACAACCCTCATCATCAATCTTTACACCTATATAGGCCAACTGAGGAATGATCATGTTAAATGAATTTAGATGGTTTGCTACAAATTCTCTTTCCTCCATCTTCAAGGAATATAACTTCTTCCTTAGGAACAACTTATTTACCAAAGAATTTCCTTGATAAATGTCTCCAAGTTTCTTCCACAAAGAATTTGTAGTCTTCTCCTCATGAATATTCAGGAGAACAGAGTATGCCAAATAGAGTCTAATCAACCCTTTATCTTTTATGTCAGCAAGGTCCCAATATTCCTACTTCATGCCTAATTGTTTAGTTCCAGAAACAACAATCTAGAGATCTCTATCCACCAATAGGTCTTCCATTTTGAGTTTCCACAACTCAAGATTACCACCATTAAATTTCTCAATTTCTACTCTTCTTGATGTCCTTTCCATCTAAATCTGCAATCTAGACTACCAGTTTCCTTTGCAAGACTCCCACTGAATATATTTAGCACAAAAAACCATCCTACCCACAAGGATAACACAATTGGCCAGGCTCTGATACCACTTGTAGGGAAATCTTAAGTGTGGAATCACCTTCCTAATGCCAATTCTTAGAAGAGAAATGCACAGATGTCATTCAATTTCAAGTTGTAGTTCAATAATAATCACATTAATATAATAATAGAGTAGAAAATTTAACAACACACAGAATTGAACACCAGCTTTACGTGGGAAAACCCTTACGAAGAAAAAATGCACACACGAAGAAAATTCACTTTATATTACAATAAAAGAACATTTACATATAGATATAGGCTTGTGCTTTCAAATGTTAATTCATAATATCAATTACAACATTAAATTTCCCTGCTCAACCTTGTTCATAGATCAAACAACACTATACTCACTACATTCTAGAAAGTTACAATGCCTATTCACATTTATTCTATTTCTCATTCAAAACCATTTGATTTGTATTGCATATGAAATTGGTTTCAAACCATCTAACTGCTAATATCCATTGAACCATTGATGGGACTCATTTTAGTCTCTCATCTAAACTACCAAGTCTATTTGATGTCCACATTGGTTGCCAAGTCATTGAATCAAAATTCTCCATCAATCTCGCTCTCCCACTAGGGGTTTCACCAATGCATCACAGGCTAGTAGGTTACAACACTCAACACGCCAAATTCCTACCGCATAACTACAAGTGGCTCCAAACCTTCTCATGGTAAGGTGGTGTGAATACCACACTACCTCTAGCACACTTATTCCATCCTTATAGGTCAACGATACTGCTATACTACCAAGATTGTTGTATGTTGTGCTTGGGGTGGAAGTAACACTACACCACTACTAGCATTCCAAAGGATTGGCACAAAATAGTGGTATAATTGCACTACCACATGAGTCATTAAAAAGGCACTGTAAACACCAATAGGATGGTAGTAAAAGATAGAATGCTTAACTTGGAATGATTTGAACTTGCGATGGCCAAGCTAGGGTCTAACCAATGAATTTGAGGTACATAATTCCAACATAATTAAGTAAGCAATCAAGGAGGCCCAAATTCTAATGACTTGATTTTTCAAAGACATTGTAAATCTTCTCATTTGCATCATTTCACACCATTGCTATAGTTTTGTTACAAAATAATCAAGAGGGTTTTGAACATCCCATTGCATTTTTTATAAAGTATCTTCCAGTTGTAAAGTTGAAATATGAATTGATTTAAAAACAAGAACATGCACTTGTCGAGGCTGTTAAAATTTTTAGAACCTATCTTGTGGGAGTTATAGTTATCACATATGTTACTATCACTATTGTTAAAGACATATTCACCCAACAGGAAGTCACAAGAAGAAGATGTAGATGGATAAATAAGATACATGAATTTAACATTGACATCTTGATCACAAAGTTGGTAAGAGGCCAAGGACTATCTAGGGTAATGGTTGAAGAAAATTTGGATGCCAATCAGATAAATCAAGAGGATTATTTTGAGAGATCACATATTTGTGATATACAAGAATGTGATTGGTAAAAATATGTTGTCTATTATCTGCAAAATATGCAATACCCTGAGGGGATGATAGATAATGAAAAGAGGGGTCTTAAGCTATAAGAAATAAAATATGTGATCATCAATGGTGAGTTGTGGTGGATAAATCTATATGGTTTCATATTGAAATGTGTTGATAGTGCCAAAGCTTCAGACTTGCTAATTGAAATGCATAGTTGAGTATGTGGAGTACACCATATTTCCAAGATCATCGCTCACAAGGTCCTAAGAGATAGGTTTTGGTGGCCAAAAATATTCAAGGATGCTCATAAACCTATGAGAACATGTGAGGCATGCCAGAGCTTCTCTAGGAAGCTAAAATTATCAGAGCTAAAGGCAAGTTTGAGTAGCAGAGAGGCATAATTGGCTACCCTAAGGACTCAACCCCTTGCGCCCCGGATGAGCTTGTTGTAAATTGCCAAGGAATTGTATGCATCATACTGGGACAACGTGAAGGAATTGTGCCTTACTCTTCAGCCCACCTTGATATTTATGGCATAAGCAGCCAGCCTTTGTGAAATAGTGAGTGAATCAATATAGTAGGTTCAGGAGTTAACTTCTGACAAGGTTCCGGAGGCTAAAATTTTATTGGGCAAGTTGTATACAGCTTTCAATGAAGCATTGAACAACATGGGAATCAATAACCGAATGACGGTGGCTATGGGAATAAGTATCCTCATCTCTATGCACGAGGTCATTCACCAGGTAGCAGAATGCAAAGCTCGGTTGAACTAGGTTACCAGTGACATGCGGGAAAAGTTTTCCCATTTGACTCAGTGTGGCCTCCCTTCTCCCTTCATTACAGATCAGTAGCAGGTGTGCAGCATATTGTTGCAATGATCAAAGAGAAGAAGTAGGATCTTTCTGTCTTCCAATCTTTTGATCAATCTCCAACCACCAAGGAAATTGAGGGAATCGTGCATCAACTGGCACAGCTCTTCTTCCAATTGGAATTGGAAATGAAAGTATCAGGTGGATTGCCTTTTAAGGCAATTATCGATCTTGAGCTAGCTCATGAACATCTACGAGCTCTCTTCACACCATCAAATGAGGTCTAGACCAGTCTGCAGGTTTCCCTTTCAAGGTTGTGAGCAGTTTTGCGATGTTGAACCAAAGTTTCTGGGGTTCTTCATTCTGTGAATGAAATGCCCCTATGAGTCGCCAAACTATTCAAGAAAAAACTACCAAAGCCTTTATGGTTTTATATTTACCTTTGTGGCTATGCCTCAATTTACAAATGCTCACTACCCTCGGAGTCCTCCATGTGGCTTCCTCATGAAGCTTTTCACTTTTCTTTCACTTCGCTTTTCGGCAGTCTTAGTCTACATGCCACGTGGCTCTCTCTAGCTAATTTCCAAACTGGGCCCGCCTCATACTTTCTTTTGCTCAAATTCCTCCACGTGGCTCCCTCTTGGAGATTTTCGCTAGTCGTTCCTTCATCTTTTTGCCGGGCTCTATCTGTGCGACACGTGGAAGTTGCTACCGCACCAGTTACCTTGGAATTGATGTTGCGCCTGCTGCCGTGTTTTCTCATGTGGTGTCATGTGTCCTCTCCTATTGTTGTGTGGTTTTCTATTCCATGTCATGGCTTCATTGGCATGCTGTTGGCCGATCGATGTTGGTCGTAGCGGCTCGAGGTGATCTGGGCCATTGGTCCTTGCTCGCGGTTTTCCTTCTCTTGTTGCGTTTCAGGTGGTGGACTGGCCAATAAATATGGCCATGTTTCTTTTATTTAGGTTGTTGATTAAGTTTGCAAAAAACTCCCAAGCACTGGGAAGAAATCCTTTTGTAATAGTTTCATTTATTTCAGAGACTTCGGACTGTGCCAAATAATTTTGGCCTTTCTGTTTTCAAGCATTTGTTAGAACTATTTGTCTGTGCTATTATCTTCTTTTCGTATGAATGCTTGTTCTTCAGCTTCTGTAATCTTTCATAGCTCAATGAATACAGATCATGTTTCTTCGACTCCTCTATGTTAGATAAAGTTATGCTTGATTATATTATGCAAATTAGAGGGTTATTTTACGTGATAAATGCTTTTGAGAAAAATAACTTAATTAACAAAATTTTGGCGGTTCGGGCCTCTGCATTTTTTCACTATGCTATGTTGAAATTCGTCTATGATCTTGGTGCATCGCCTATAGTGTAGTTTTTACATTCTCGCTATCTTTCTAACCTTTTTCTCCCCATTAAATGAAGAGCTGGCTTCGGTAAAATCCCAGAGGTCACTTGGCTAGTGCACAATGTCCCCCAATAGCTAAGTTTCCCATAAGACTACTACTACATGCAAAATCCTACGTCAACAGTTACCAACCCCTTGAGCCTAGTATTCATGTTTTTTTCCCATTGAGCCATTATAAATCTTGTTTTATATTATGCGGGTCATAAATATTTTATTATTCACTTTTATCCTAAATTTGGGTTTAATATTTTCCTAAGATCTTTTTATGGTGTAGACGAAATTGAGCAACCACTTTTTAAGTCATGAATAGGTGCACATGATTATTAAAAACCTTTGTCATGTTGGGCGGGTCCCACCAAACAATTTCTATTTATTTCCCACTAGCCTATGGGATTAAAATAATGAAATTAAGAAGCTAAAGGGATAGCAGGAAGGTGAAACCTATCCACCCTCGTTTTAGGCCCTACCACTATTTAAAGGCATCAATGGATGAGGGTGATCAAATCAAAGGTTAAGGTGTGTTCTAAAAAATTAATATCAATCATTCCCTGCTAGCTCATGGGGGACCAACTATCAGATCTTGTCTTGTGGAGGGATAGCGAGTGAGTGCCATGAGGCACCATCACCACTATCTACTAAACTATTAAAGGCATAGGAATATTTAATGAAATATTTCTCGACAACTATGGAGGGTTAAAGGGTGTGTTACTAAAAGGATATATATTCACAAGTAAAATGGTTCATCAAGATGCTTTAAACTCAACCTTTTATTGCTAAATAATGATATACATTATGATCACTAGCTTAGTGATTAAATAAGATGCATGTTGATGGTTGTTGGGTTGATCTGGGTTGTTCCCCGCTAGCCCATGACCATAGATCTAAAACTTAAAAATCTTAGAGGGCTAGTAGGATACTGACATGTGGACTTTATGTCAGCTTGCAAAGCATGGTAGGGCTATGATGCTAATGAAGGAGATGTATGCTTGGTGGAAAAAAAGAATGGTGGATGTCACATTAGCTAAAAGGAAATTTTTCAAACATTTTTTACTCCATCTAAGCCACACACTAGTCCATGTCAAGATCGAATCAACAATGGAAATTCAAAGTTTTCTAAAACGTACACCAGTGAGCTGTTATGATTTGCACGAGTAAATAGTAATGGTAGAGTTGATGGTTTTATACCAAATTGATGGCTTTATTCAACATAAAAGCTTAATTTAAATCTTATTTTCGATTGTAAAAGTATTCTCAAGATATCCAAATCTTTTTTCTAAGTTGTTTGAGCATTTGGAATCATGAAACTAGGGTTTCCTACATCGTGTAACTAGTAAGTGAAATTTACCTCTCTTGAACTTGAATTTACCCTAATTTCCATTTCCAATTGTCATTGATGTTTCTTTCTCTCTAAATTAGGCTTCTTTTAAGTTTGGAATTCTCTAGATTGCTACAAATTATGCTTTGTCTTTTCTCTGCATCAAGTCTTTCCTTGATAAGTAAGAACCTAGTTTAAACCCGTCAAACCCTAGTTTGAATTGTTTGGTACCAATGGCACCTAAAGTCCAAGAATTTGCATCAAAAGGCAAAGATTTTGGGTTGAAACCTGTTGTTAGACCTCTAGTTTAGGATTTAAATTAACAAATGAAACCCTCTACATCTGATAAGGCACAAGGGAAACCCATATATTATGGCCTTCAAACTAATTTTGGCATCATTGATAAGTTTTGCATAGTTAAGGATTCTACCTTACCATAATTTGGATGAAATATTTTCCATGGGTGGTTTGGGAATAGGAACGATGGTATCCCACTTAGCAACCCATGGAGGTTAGACATGACCAAGTTGGTTGTTCCTAACATGTATATGGATGTAGATCTTCTCAAGGCCATCACTGCAAACTATGACTCCCTAATTAGGGTTTTCAGGACTTATGATGGACATAATATGGTATGGGTTACCAAAGAAGAAAGTGCATATGTGTTCAAGTTGAACAAATGGATTGATGGCATGGTCAATATTGATGACACAAAGTTGAAAAAAGAATATATGAAAGTGAAGCACAATTTCAGAGTCTCAATGTTGACCATGTTTTTGATATCAACAAGGAAAGGAAAGGAAAAAAGGAAGATTAATTTGGGACACTTTGATGTTGAGCCCCTCCCCATTAAGTATTTTGTCACATTATTTTAGAAAACCTTCTTCTCCCTCTTCCAAATTTTGGGCTTTGATCCTATCTCTAACATGCCTATTGCCAAAATGTACATGCTTACAAATATCCAACACCTCAACATAGATTCTTTAAATGATTTTTCTACCTATATAGAAAAGGAAATTCATAAAGGGATGGTGGCATTGAAGAATGGGGAGTAGGCTGTGAGGTTTTGGAGGTTTTCCCTATCCATGCACATGTTTCTTTTTAAAGGTGTTGATTATTTTAGTCAGGATATAGAACTTTAGAGATATATGGATAGCATTGAAATGCCAGTGCAATCATGGACCCCATTATTGGATGAGGATGAGAAAATGACTAGTTTTGTGACTGCTACCAATATTTTTTCTTCCAAGTTGAGAAACGCTTTAATGATGGATGTTCCTAGTGTCCCCAAAGAGTTACATGAATTTTTGAGGCTAGCTAAGAGGAGGTGTGATTAAAAACTTTCTCACAACTAGGGAGATGCAATACCATAAAAGGATTACATGGTTTTAAGGGTATACGGTACACAACTAATACCCCACATACTCCCTAGGGAGGTGCCTTTAAGGATTCATTTTTCGAAAGTGATGTGTTAGTTGGGAAATGTGGATAATTTTTCCCTAAATGAAAAGAGAAAGGAAACATTTGTTCCTAATTACATTGTGTTTTCTGATTTTGTCATGATAGCACATGGATATAGAAATATTGTGGACAACTACCTCAAGCCCTTTAATATGAAACTGTGAGCATATAAGACGGGATCAAGGGAGGGAAATATATGCATACCCATACTATGCCTGAGGATCTTCTCAGAAATATTTTTGATCTTGATGTCTAGGCTGACAGGATAAGGAAGTGGGTTGTTTTTGTAAAATTGGAGAGAGAAATGAGGGTTAGAGACCTTGATTTTAAGGCTCTGTTGGATATTAGTGACCCAATTTTAAAGATTGAGACAATTATGCAAATTTTTGATAAGGATGTTGCTAATCTAAAGGAAGAAATGGTTGTACAAGATAAGGCCCAGATGGCCCCTATAACAGAGGGAGAATTATCCCTACAATCTTGCAAGAAGGTGCACATTTATTCAAGGAGGAAAAGAACAATAAAAAATTAGCAAACTATTGCAAATCTTACATAATTTGAGGATGCAAAGGTACAATCTCCATAACACCATTCACCTCCATTATCACCAAAATATTATTTTTCTCTAGAAATAATTGAGTTGGATTCACCAACTAGGGAGACAACCTCTCCAAAGGAGCCATTAATAAAAATCAAAGGGTTGAAACTACCCATCTTGTCGATTATCCTGCAGATGAATCATATCATGAAATTGTTATAACTAAGGAAGAGATAATGTAGGGAATGCCATCCCCTCCAAGATGTGTTGATACAAAAACTTTGATCCATAGGATAAGAAAAGATAACCTAAGTGGAATGAATAGCTCTAAAGATGTTTGGTTCCAAGCTTTGAGAGTTTTATGGAGGATGATGAATTTGTAAAGATACAATAATTTAAGAAATTTATATGGAAGGTCATGAGAGATGAATATACAATGTTAGTGCAAACAAAGAAAAGTGAGATCCTTGGGAAGCCCCAAAAAAAATTGAAGATGAGGTCTAAGATAAAATGAGGACCAAATAGTTGAATATTACTACAGCAAATGGCAGGGCATCGGTAAGGAAGAGTAGAGTACTACTACTCCTAGAATGGGACTTGGCATCGAAAATTACATTTGATGCATAAGAATAAAAGATGCCCTCATTTTTAATAGTGAAGAAGAGGTCACATTAGCCTTGCAAGGGTCAACCTTTAGTCAGTAATGGGATACTCTAGCTATTTGGGATTTGGCCCCTACCACTATGAAGCCTAAAGTTGTAGAGCCTACTCTAGGGCTCAGAGGAGGACTGATCATAAAGAGAGTTTTAGATAAATCCACCTAGGAGGCAACCACCATGAGTGTCAATGTGGCACAATTTACTAAGTCCACAATTGATTCCTTGATAGAGGAAAGAGATAAGTTTAGAACTCAATATAATTAGATGGTGGTTGAGTACAACTTGAACTAGAAAAAATGGCACAAATGTAGACTCAAATGGCTCTATGGAAGCAATAATTCCAATCATTGTAGCTTGGAACCTCACAAGATACAACTCACCCCCTTCTCCAATTCTTTAACCACCTCAAACTCAAGTTGAGGTTACTCCCACTGAATTTGAAGATGTGCAAATTACACAATCAATCCCTAAAAACAATAGATGTCCCTCTAAATAAAGAGGTTACCAAAGAGAATTTGATGGAGAAGCTTAAAAACTATGAACATAGGATGGATGATCTTGTCCAACTAAATAATATGAAGATTCTGACAAGAATTATTGAGCACTTAAATAAGGGACTAGAGAAAAGATTAATAAGTATTTGAATGCTAATTATTCTTTAATGTTTGATTCCGTTAAAAACCTTGATAAAGATAAGGAGATTTCTACTCCTTTAATGGATAAGTGGATTCCTAGAGTGAAAATGTTGAGGGATATGGTTGTTGCATCCTCTTGTGATGTAGATAAACTTTCAAGGATTCTTCCAACTCTAATATTTATAATTGATATAACTGGTTCTCAAGGGGTTGATTGAGCCCTTGTAAGTTAAAATTAGGGAACTAGTTAAGAAGTTTGATGATTTGAATTTTGGTCTCCTTCAAGACATTTTAAATGAGAAGGGTGAAGTTAATTCCTTGAAAGAGTGGAAGGACTAGGAAGCTCAAGTAATAGCCTCCTAGGCTAAATTGATATGTGATGGAGTTAATTTGGATATGTTGAGAAATAGCATAGACATGCTCATGCATACATGGTCCTTTCTTGAAGATTTTAACAAAGAGGAAAACTAAGTGGTAGTAAAGTATAGCCCATATAGGTCAAAGGTAGATTGTATTATGGGATTTTATTGGTCAATAGAGGGGGAATTTGCATCATGGAATTCTAATTATATTGAAATTTTGGACATATGAGTTGTTGTAGGTTGGAATTGGTGACTACAATTTTGGTTAATGGTCTGCAATAAGGAAGTTTCATAAAGGAGAAGTGCAATACATGGCCTAGAATTGGTACAGATTAGATCTTGGATATTTCAACATTCAAATATTGCACTTTCTCAGGTTTAAATATGGTGACAAGGATTCCAGACACAAAATTACTTTGGTGTATTCTCTTTTTCAATTTATGCTTTTCTTCTACAAATTTTGGAGCACATGGAATAAGTGCTTGGATTGTTGAAGGAATTATTTTAGACCAACTAAAGAATCCTTTTGGAAGGTGACAGAATATTCATGAGCAAATAGAAATGATTTTTATCCTATGTGAAATTATCCCTAGTGTTTGGGAAAATAAAACTACCTTTTGATGTAATTTGATTGTCAAGTGAATACTTGACATGTGTACAATCTAGCCTAAAGCTTATTTTTCTCCCTTGTTCTTATAAAAAGGAATCCAAGGTTAATTGTACAAGGTTATTGATTGATCATAGAGAAAGTTTTTAATTGAAAATACAGAAAATAGTTTAGAGTTTTGTCTTAGTTTTTTTAGTCTACTTTGATATACAATTGTAGTTTTCGATAATAGTACTAGCATTTTAATATAGAGTATAGTGAAAATTCAAATCCATTTATCTCTTGGTGTATTCATTGCATGAGTTATTAGTAAAATTATCAAGGGTTATTTTGTTAATCTTCATTGTGTTCCAATGATGTATGGCTTTCATCTTTATTTTAATTCAAATAATTAATTAAATTTCTTAGGTGAAGCTATAGGTTCATGTAATTTGAGTATCTAGATCAGTATAAGAAATTTTGGCTTAGAATACAATGGTATGATTCTGAAATGTAGTATTGGAAAAGCTTTATGATGCTATGTATTGAAATATTATCTAAATATACTTGTGTTGAAAATAATATGTTTCCTAGTTTAAGGAGTTGGTCTAGGTTTTGTATTTGTGATGGAGTTTCTTGATCATTCAACAACAATATAAATTCATAATTGAACCTTCCACTGAGTTGTAATTTTATATTTTATGTCAAGTTAACCATTCTCATGCTCTAAATGTTGAGTTTTGTGAAGGAATAGACATCCTTTTGAAATATTTCATTTATTGAGTGTTTACATGATAATTCATCTATTATTTGCAATGTATCTATCTATTCAATGTATAAATCCATAGTACATTGTGCTATTACCCTTCAAGATTTTGTAGAGCACAAAGTGCAGGAGGAAAGCATTATTTCTTTCACTCGTTCGTTGTCCAATCCCTTTAGGGTGCTGAGAATTGGAAATGGAAATTCCATAGGATCCTTTGAAGATCAATGTTGTTCTTAAAAAAAAACCAACAACCCCCATTCTCTTCCACCATGAGAATGCTTTGGTGCCGACCTGATTTGAATTTGTAAATATAAATTATATATGGCTGACCTTGGAAGGGTTTGAAGGTTTAAGACGGTATAAGTATGAGTGGAGATGTGTGTGAGAGACATATAGAGATGCAAGATATATGTGTGTAGTGCGAGTTTCAGTGTTGAGTTCCTAAAAGAAGAGAGTTCAAAGTGTACTCTATCTTTTAAGCATGTCTACAAAAGTGAGAAAAATATGGTGGAATCTCGATTACATTGAGATAATTTTCTTTGTGTAACAACTATCTTCTATCTTCTTTGTAATTCTATGGTAGTGAGCCTAGTTAGTGATCCCTCATTGGATAGGGTGTCTTATCTTGGAAATGATACTTTCTAGTAGTGAGCCTCTTTATTAAATTTTGGAATTCTTTATATTGTGAGCAAATCCTCAACATGTTTTTTCCCTCATTGGGTTTTCCATGTAAATCTGGTGTTATTATACTCATGGTTTTGCTACTCCTAGTTTTTTTCTTCTACTTTTAATGATTAATCACTAGCAATGAAAAGGTTATGTGAATGCATGCAAATATAACTTTTGTTGACGTTTTTTATTGTTAAAATTTCTACAACTGATTCACCCCCATGTTACTTGTCTTGTTCAAAAAATTTCACACATCAATATGTTCAATAATTATCATAATTGAAGCAATGTAATCAAACAACCACAGATATATATGTTCACAATTCAATTCTCATAACAAGCTATTCATAATAATACAATCTAGAAATTTATCTTATTTCTAATTAAACCTAATTTACAAGATTCATAACTTTCTCAATATCATGAGGAATATCTCATTTAACTCATATATAATAAATATAAAAAACCTTACTTAATCCAATTAATCATCTATTTATTCTAGGTTATTATTTCATTTCACTTTATCTAACACTACATTCTCAAATTTACTTTTAAGCATATAAGATTGTACAAGCATATAATATTGCAAAACATATCTAAATACTATATCATTAAACAAAAATAAAGGATTAATTCTAAGTCAAATATATCAATCGTCCTAGTCATATGAATCATTATAAGGCGTCAAGTCAAATGAATTTAAAGTAGTGTAAATTTTAGATCCATCTTCCAGTGATCTTCAAGGTGTTTCATAACTACACAACCCACTTCCTCATAACAAGTTAAATCATAGAAAGACTAGATATTTACTAATTTATTTTAAACTGCATAAAGTTGATCTTAGATTCTCAAGGTGAAATTGTGTAGTTGAAAGGTTTGAAACATGGTCCTTCAAACTAGATAAAAATACTAGGTTATAACCTATTTACTTGCAATATAAGAGTTAATTGTCCCTTAAATAAGATAATTCATGATACATTATTAAAACCCTTTGGTACTTGAATATATTCATGTCATAGTGTTTAGAGAGATAGAGAGAGAATTTATGTAAAGCTCTACCTATATGACCAATGATATCTTTTAACATGAAAAAACATAGGTACTCACTTAACTATTATTTTTGATCTATGTAACTAGAAATTAATAGAACACACTTTAGAAATTAGGATTGCATTGTTCACACACAAGGAAAGGCCTTTTTAATTTCCAATATCCTACCTAATCTAACCCTTAATGGTGTTATTTCTTCCAAAACACTCTAAAAGGAAATATTAATTCCTTCTCCCATACCTCTTATTCATACAAGTGAATTTTAAATTACCTACTTGTCCTCCTGGAAGGTTAGGATAATGAATTCCTTTATGGCATATCACTCATAGTACCTTAAAGGTACTCCCCATATTTTCAAGACCTCACATTGTATCACTTACATAATCTCATGGCTTAAGAGATCATCTTCCATCCATTATTCTCAAGATTCAATCTCAACCCTTCATCCATTTCCCTCCAAACCTATCTAGCTCAAAACTTAGCCATTTTTAATCATGTCACTCATTTTTTATTGTACCATTCTTACTCTACCAAATTTTGGAGTGAACTTACATCAAACTGACAATCGTGGGAAAATATTCAGAATGAGGGGATTGATATAGTTTTTCTATATCAAATCCTATGTTATTTTGGTCTTCTCTCACATAACCTAAGTGTTTTTATGTTTTGATTAAATTTTTGGTTTTATTGTTATATCATTCACTTGGGAACAAGTTTCATAAACACGGTACTTTTGTGTGGTCTCACAACATGCCCCAATAATGTAAGGCTTGGGGACCCAAGTAAAAATTTAATGCTTATGGTAGGTGTTGGTTGGTAAAGGATCACCGAAAATCAATGTTAAAGTGGAAGTCTTTGAAATAATTCATGAATTTGAGTATATAGGGTATCGAATATACTAGGTACCAAGTACCGAAAATCTAGGTTGGTTGAAATGTTTAGTGTAAGGTTTGGTAAGTTGTTGTGGTCCAAAAGTAAAGGTTTAAGAGTTGTGAAGGTTATTGTGGTAATTGGGATCCAAGTGAATTTTATTTCAGTAAAAGCTGAAGTTTGTCGAGTACCGAGTACCGGGTAACAATGCATGCATGTTGAACTATTAAAGTTGATTTTTTATGTTTTTCTTGAAATCCTAAAATGTTCGGTGGCTCACCCTAAAGGGATAATTATGTGAAAATGCATTAAAGTGTGTTATTTATGACTTGATTTTGAAGATGATTTATTAACGATGGTTTTATTTTGTTGAGATTTTTATTAATGTTTTAAAATGGGATTGATATATGGAATTTTATGTGTAGGAGAAATAGGATGTTGAACTATATTGTGGTATGGATGGTCAAGAAAATTTGGATTGCAAGCAGTGATATAACCAAGTTGGGTGGTACACTCTAGGAGTTCATGTGAAGTAGGATTTTGAGATAAACAAGTGCCACAAAATTGGGTATACAACATGCGACGAAGGAGAGTACCTTGATCTAGGGTGATTTCCTTTTGGGTGTTTTGTGTTTGAGCCCAAACCTGATTATAGGAACAAAAGTGTTCATGGATTTGGATAACTAGTTCCATCTTATCACTCTAAATATCTGGTAGAGGAAGCTCCTACATATTGTTTGATAAAGCTACTTGGTCCGAGTTTGATTTCCTGATTGAATTTTAAAGACATAGGTCCAAAAGTTTCAAAGTGCTAAAGAAGGTTGACATCCATTGGCTTATTCAAAATTTCTCTTGCCACTTGTCATGTGCCACGAGCCTTGTTGTGATCTCTACCTTGGATTTCCTCTGATATTTTGGTTAAATCTTTCGAGTGTCTTGTTCTTATAAAAGGCCGAGAGATGTTTCATTTTAAGTTAAGTTCAGAATTTGTGGATGTTGGAGAACGATTTTTTTTTTTAATTTTATTCTTTCCCTTATTTTTTGTTTCATTTTAGATTAAAAAATTGTATGTTTCATCAGAAGTTAACTAATATTAGAGCCAATTTCAAATCTATTTAATGATATGAAATCGTACATAGCTAATTGTTTGTTCCTATCGAACAAGACTGTGCTACGTTATTTAAGGGTGCATACTGACACTATCTGATGGAAAATAATCCCCTTTTTTAAAAACTCTTGCGTCATTATGTTCCTAGTTTTGAAGCAATCTGGTGACATATGGAATAGTTTTCTCTGATTTGGTTATTTCTTGAGGTATGCATGGATAATACTTGGGAAAATTTTTACTTCTCACTAATAATTTATGCTTCATTTTAGAATAGATATTTATACTTGAGAAAATGTTCCCATTATCACTCGATACTGCACCCTTGCTAAGCTGCATAACTTAGCTTCTTAATGAAACATGGGGACATTTCCAAGCTATAGGTCACCTAAACAAAAAAGAACTTCCAAAGAGGGTTGGTTCCCTTGGTTCTATCACCTATTCTAACCTATTTTACTACTTCACTTGATGGAAAAAAGTAGAAATATTTGCTTGAAATGAATCTATTACTAAGGTGATGCATCAAAAATGTGTTTTTTCTCAAACATAGACTATTGATTTGACATACAACTAATCAATTTTCCAGTTGTTTATGCACAACAAAAGTATTTGACATGTTTGTTTATAAGTGTTTCACTAAAAGGTTTGTGTTCCTTGCAGTTTTAGAAGGAAGAAAGTATGTTTTTATTCACAACCTAACATCTATTTGAACTATGACACAAACAATAACCTACACAAATATATATCCTCTTCTTTGAAATGATATAAATAAGACATTCATTTGAGGATTCCAATATGAAAATCATAGAAAATGACATCAGTTACCTCATAAACATAACAAAAACAAAACTTTGAAGGCCAAAATGCTCATTTATTGATAGAAGATTCTCTTGCAACCATACATAGCTTGAAACTATCTTTATCTCATGTTTTGAATGCTTGAAACCTCTTTGTGGCATTGGAAAAAGATAAGTTTTTCCCCCTTTCAGTTTTTATCTACTCCTAGATTCTTGGGAAGTGGTCAAGACACTAAAAAAATCCCCTTTAAGCTCTCCAACTAATGATATATTTGTTCAACTAGTCTCTAAGTCACTTAACTATTCTTTAAATGCTTGCAACTACTACATTTAATCTACTAGACAAATGGGTGACTGGTTGAACTATCTTCTAGATTCCTTTTGACTATTTTCCCTCTATATCCACACCTCCAAACTATAAAAACCCCTTCTATCATGTTCATAGGGCATGTGTTAAACCCTTTGAAAAGGTCAAGAATCTCTTGGAGTGTAGGAGAGTTTTGAGGAAAAGTTTTAACAATTAACTGATCTCATTAAGGCTTCTTTATCTTCATTTCCCCACCAATAAAAAGACTAGATCTACATTAATTTTTTATTATGGAATACCTTTTTCACTTGGTTGACTATTCCCAAATTTGAAAATACCCCCTCCTCAATAGCTAATTGTGATTCATATTGGGCCTAAGTCTAAGAGGTGTTTTATTATCATTGTTAACTCACTATCACGTACACTAGCCTTCATCAAGGGTTGTCATCATAGTTGTTTTTCTATGTCCAACTAGCACATTCACTATCATTTAAAGGTATGACATGACTTCATTGCAAAAACTACTCTTGACACTATCATACAGTGCTCTCATAACTGCCATACCAATGACTCTTGGAATTTGGAATATTATTGTCCCTCTTTCTATCTCTACAAATGTATGTAGATATCCTACTAATATTTTATTTTATGTCATTATTTTATGAAGGCTCAAGTCACTTGTGATATCACTTTCTTTTCTCATCATGAGTTGTCCTTTTCCTCTTTCACTGTCCTCTATGCCATAAGTGTATTTATTGATGGAACTCTTGAGTTTTCTTTCTCATAGGTTTTTCTCTTTTTTATCCTTATCACTACACATATCATTCCCATGCTCTTTAACACTATCCTCGATGTCCTTTATTTCCCCTTCATTGAAATTATGTCATCTAGTCTAATATAATGCTTAGTCTTATTTATCTACAACATTCTCAATGCTTCCCCTCCTATCATCATTGTTGCTTGGTCTTTTCCCTTGATTAAATTTCCCATATGTTCCATCTACAAGACCAAACCTCACAGTCTCTTAGCATTGGTGACCATCACTTCTATTGACTGTCTTTTGACCTCTTTGACAGTCACAATCCTACAACCCTAGAAACTATACATTCTTTGTTAACTATGGCACTTTTTTTTTTAAAACTACTACCTCCTAGATATTGCACATAGGACTTTCTATATCTAGATCTATCCTTCAAACCTTTGTGATATTTATTTCCACAAATATTGTTGGATTTTTGTGGAATAATACTTAGTTTGGATCTTAGATCACATAGATCTACTTCTGAGACATCAACATTATCAATGATAATCTTCCCCCTTTCTTTGGAAAATCTTAAGAGAGAAATAACTACAATGAAATATTTCTAAATCAATAATACTCTTTGTCTCTAGAAACAGTAGCATCTACTAGTTTTCTTTTCATTTTTTCATTAGTATAGAAACTAGATGCATTTCTTATTTCAACTGATCCCATAGAATCCTCATGTTCTTCTTAGGCTTTGCTCTTACTATGATCCCTTGTTCAATATGACTATCATCACTTCTTGATTTGAACAAACATCATGGTGACTATCATTTTAACCTTGCAAACACTTACTCAATTCATACAATAATTTATTGAAATGTAAAGTTCAATGGCCTCTTAAATCATGACACTATTAATATCATATTTTTCAAATATAAGGTTAAACATATTTTGATCTGATTTTTCTTTATGAAGTCTTCCAAAATATAATTCCATCTTTAACAATGCTCATTCACTGCATACCACTGATCCAATTTAACTTTAATTATCTTTTGTTCTTAATAGGCAAGACACTTTGTCTTTGATCACAACCACTGAGAATTCCCCTTCATTGGATCTCAACTATATGGTATTATCAAGGTCCATGTCGTCCACAACTATGATCTTTATCATATTTTCACAATTTTATCATGGATTCTTCTTGCCAACTACCTCACTTTTAAATAATACCATAATCTTCCCTTTCCATTAGACTATTTCTCTTTAAAAACCATCACCATGCTACATATATCATGCTCTTTATGATTGTCTTTAGACTGCCCCCTTCACATATATCTCTTTAACATATTTTAATGCCTCTATTCTTTCATAGATAAGACTAAAATTCATAACTTATCATGATTTCCTTTTGTAAACTTCTTGACCATGTTATTTGCATGATGGTTGCCTTGATGACTCTTGAACTATGTCTACTATACATTTAATTATTCTGCAAATGAAATAAAAAACTTCAGATTGTATACCTCTCCTTTAAACTCTAACTTATCCATTCTCCTTTAGTGATGCAGTACATGCTATAATAGTGCTTAGTTATTGGCAATGTCTTGATTAGGCTTGAAATTTCCTAGCATTTCCATGCTCTAAAAACCACCACCACATAAGAATAGTCTCATATAATAACTTTATCAGGTGGACATCGGATGTTGATGGGCAAGGTCATTGGTGTCACCTCTTGCATCATTTAATCTTTCAATTATTGAACCGAGTGTGTCTCAAAGCTATATGTGATAAGGATGTCTCCATTGATTGGTGGGTTTTGCACTGTAAATAGTGCCTTTTGATTTTGGTTTGACTCCTTCAGGAGCTTTTAGGAGATCTAAGAAGTGGAACTCAACAACTATTTTCAAAAGACTATTTCTATCTTATTCATTAGCTAACACTCATTAAAACTCTAGTAACTTAGATCAAACTTCACCTGAATTAATAGTAATTGA
The DNA here is from genome assembly GCA_007115665.2 of Sequoiadendron giganteum. Taxonomy (NCBI): domain Eukaryota; kingdom Viridiplantae; phylum Streptophyta; class Pinopsida; order Cupressales; family Cupressaceae; genus Sequoiadendron; species Sequoiadendron giganteum. The sequence continues at coordinate 304,408,947 of CM021108.1, read as the reverse complement.
TTCATGGAAAAGATTTAAATGTAACTAAATTTGCCCTTAATCAAAAATTTGGAATTCAAATTCTATTTTATTTTACTTGAAAAGAAAGTCTATTTTATGCTTACAAGAGAATAAATATTAATCTAGAAAACAACAACACTAAATTCCATGAATTAATTCCAAATAAGCTTCATTTTAATCTTCCCATCAGTCATCATTATTACTTCCACCAAAACCATCATGCATTTGAAAATAGTTATTAAATCTAATTCCTATGAATAGCATTCAAATCTAAAGTAAATAAAGAAATGTTAATCTATAGTGAACCATAATAAACTATCTAAAAAACACAATGAACTAATCTAGAATGTATGAATAAATGCAGTTACTAATAATGATTTAATAGAAATCAAGATTCTTAGTTTTTCACTTGATCCGAACTAAATAGAAAATAACTAAATCAAAAAAATACAACACAAGGTCACCTCCTTTGGTTGAGTGAGCCCTGCTCTTCCTCTGGTGGGACCTTTAATACTGAGATTTGAATTAACTCCTTATTTGCATTCAAACTAGCCCAAATAGGGAAATGGAACAAAAGTGTGTAGTACAGTCATTACAATACCAAGCAAAAAATTATCTAACTGCAAAATATTACTAAAGATGGATATTTATAGGCATATCCCTTATTTGAATTCAAAAATATGGCACTACCCACCAAGATACAAAGCGGCAATCTAAAACTAAAATAAAACTAAAAATATCAAAGAGAATTCTACCACATAATAGCTAGAACAAGAAGTCTCCAAACCAACCAGAGAAGTCTATTTGAAATTATGATGAATCAGTATCCAATTGGAGCGATCAAGAGTGTGATTAATTCCATGTTGTTAAATAGAGAGTTTAAGAAATCCACCTCATGAAGTAAGTCTTTAATTTCCTAAACGGAATCCTCAAAAATAGGATGCTAATGTGACAACAAATATTTCAAATTGCATAGTTATTCCTTCATTAACATCATTAAAAGTGACACATTCAATGCAAAATATTATTTCTAATATATCCCCTAATTAGTTAAATATAAAGTAAAACAAGAAAACATAAAAGCATATATTCTACTGCCAACATTGTTAATTAAGAATATAATAAAGTCTTTGTGAACATAAAATGATCATTTAAAGTATCATTTAGAACACTCATCATTCTCCCCCTCTTGCTATCAACCATGTCCTCATGGTTGAGTTTCTAGAAAATTTATGTTTCTCCTCACAATCTAGGTAACCAAATAAACCAAATCAGCATATTGTAACACGTATTCTAAGAAGGGCCTAGGATGAGCATACCCATTCAGTTGTTCAATTTCTCCTACTCAATCTCTCAAAAATTTCCCCTATAAACTATGGTGGTGCATCTAATTTAGGTGAAAACATTATGAATAAGGGTAGTCTAAATCTCATTCCAATCCAATTGGCTTGTTTCTCTTCTAGGATATCTATCAAAGCTCCCACTCTAGTGAGATTCCAAGTAATATTTCATGGAGATATGGGTTCTCTTTTTGTCAATGGTGTTGGTATGCTGTGAAACCTATCTCTTGTTGCATCTAAAGATCTGTATGGAACCTGATCTTGAATATCCTTGAAAACATGAATGCTTTCAAACAAATTATTCCTATAAACTGGTGCTATATTCTGTGATAGGGAAAAATATCTGAATCTAGCTTTGAAATTCATTGACCAGGGGGTTTCATCTCTCATAGGGATACCCAATTTCATCTGTGCATCTCTGTACTAAGCTATCTGATCTTCCCATTCAACTTGATTTTGCAGCAATGATACAAAAGACTTTATTTGCAATTCTCCTATAAAAACATTGAGAAATGATTGAGGAAAATGTCCAAGAAGCAAACCACGTTGAAAATATTCACACATCTGATTATGAACAATTGGATGACTGTTATAAAAGTCTTCTAGAAAAACATTGTCATTATCATAAATAGTTTTCCTTCTCTGAACCAGTTGATTGATTTTCCATTGAAGAAATATTTCCCTCAAAAAATATGCATATAAACCTGATGGTTTTCTCGTGGACAACATTGTAGAGGATAGTTCTATAGCTTGCTCAAACCTTTCATTTGCTTCATCTCTTTCTTTCTCTAACTATTGAATTTGATTTCTCAATCGATAATTTTCTTGTTTAAGTTTCATTGTTGCTATAGAAAGGTATCTTCTTGGAACAAGTGGTGGAATAGGAGGTAAAGAGGGGTATCTAGGTGGATCAAATGAGGTGGAAGCCTCTTGAAAATTTAGTTTGATGGATTTTTGTCTTAACTGTTCCTCTTTCTACTCTAAGTCTACCCTTAACCTTGCTATTTCCTCTACACTTGCTAACACATGTGCATTAGCTAGTTGTAAAGCCTCCTCTATTTTATTTTACTATCCTTGCAAAATATTTTCCTTTTCTACAATTTCCTTTTCCATTTGTTTTATTTTATTCACAAACTATTGCAACTCTTCTTCTTTCCTTTTTAATTTCTCCTCAAGAAACTGAATTTTTCTTTTCTCTTCCTCTAACTCTTCTTCTAATCTTGACATCATCATTGCCCAAATTACTAACTCTTCTTCTGACTCCATCCCTTCTCATTCCTGCATTTTAGGAAATTTTTCTTGTTCACTCATTAGCTCTCTACCCTTCCTTCTTTAAAAACCAAACAAGGTGGAGGAGAAGATTCAACTTCCTCATCTTCAAATTCTTCAAAAGCATCCTTTTCCTCCATTTGATTATCAGATTGTGAAGGTAAATGCATAGAAAGTGGTGCTTCAAATTATTCAGCAGGGTTCTCTTTATTTGAAATATGAGGAGATTGGTTATCATGATGTGAGTCATGAGATTCTATCATGGGGGTTCTTTCTAGAGATGGAAGTGGGGATTCATGAGGACTAACAGCCTGTTCAAGAGAATGTATAGGGGTTTGAACCTTTTCATGGCTTTCTAAATTGTCTTGACGAGATTTAGAGGGTTGTTCTGGTAAGTTTTCAGGAGATGGAACATGGGTGTTAGTAGTACTATGGTTTTCTTCTTAGAAATACTATGGGTTACCCTAACAAATTCCTGTAGCTTTCTCTTTTTTTGTTTATATCCTTTACCAAAAGATTCTCCTTTTTCAATTTTTACCCTTTTTGTTGTGGGCCCCTTCTTGGGTTTTCTCCCATGTTTGACAATGGGAGTTGAAAAAAATTCAAGCCACCCTTCCTTGTTGGACGCTTTCCTAAAAAAATGGTGCTTAATAATCAAATGTGTCAAACTATGATATCTGATGGATGATGTACCCCTAGATTTTACTCTTGATATCATAGAAGATATTTGAGAAAATAGGAAAGCAAGTAGAGTGATTTTTATAGAAGGTCTTGTATTACCATACCTTAAATGCATCAGTAATCACATTATTGGCCCCAAAATATTTTCTTATTGTCCTTCGCAGGTGAAGAACTTCATTAACCATATAACAATGGTTTTCTAGGGCTCCTCTAGGTTATTGCGAGCTATTCCCCTCTGACTTCCTTTGTGCCATTGAATTTCAAGTCGCCTCTTAGGTTCCTGATGAAATGCTAAAACTAACTCTTCAAAACTAATATGTCCTTTATTTGTTGGTTCTCCTTTAGTGGGAATACTTGATAATTCACTTATAATCCTAGTACTAACTTCTATTACTTCCCCTTTGACTCTTGTGACATTAACATGAAACTTTCCCACAAATTCCTTAACCAATTCTAGCTCAAAACCCTCATACATCTAAATAAAATCTAGTCATCTAACTTCTCTAAGTAATATTTTTATCTCAGAGTCTAAATTAAAATTTTCAGGCTCTGCATTTATCTTATTTCCCATTTTTATTTCTACAACTTGAGAAAGAAAATGGTGGCCACATATTGTTGAAAAAAACACAGAATGGGTGTTTCTTTCTTAAGAAGTAGTAATTTTTCAAAAATGACACGTCGTGTCAAAACGTCCAGTATTAATTTCTCTTTACTCCTTCTGTATGATTCACACTCAACAACCCTGTACTTTACATTATGATTTGCAAAAATTGGCGGTGGTATTGACACATGAAAATTTTATTTCCAATGATATAAAGATCTTAACATTACTTGCAATCATTGTGGAAGTCATTTAATGTCACATCCTTATCTCTCCACTAGCTTTTTAAATAATTAATATAGATTTATTATAATATTAACAACTATTTGGTAGGGATTTCTATACTTAAAATATTTACCCAGCTTCACATTATAATAACTAAGTTAGAAAAATAATACTTACAATAAATGCATACCCTTTTTATTCGATGCAAAATTCAATCAAAGCATGCAAATTAACTCAGTTGGTAAAGATCCCAATGAGCCAATCAAAGGGAGCTCAAAATTTAATAAAAATATTTATTACTAAGAACTTTTGAAACCACCAAGAGTCGTTAGGGGCCATCAGGAGAAAACTGAAGTTGATCTAGGAAGACTGCCATTTTTGGTTTTCAGCCATTCCCCCCTTTTTTTTTGAATTTTTTCGGGAGATAAACTGTCATTTCTAGTTTTCAATTTATTTCCTTTATTAATTCCTTTCTCCAAAATATTATTCAAAAGGACATTATCCTATGGAAGAAATATCCTCCACCAGAAAATGATCAATTCTATGTTGTAAATCTGATAAAAATTATTCTTTTGATGTTGGTTTGTGATATATCTTCAAACAATGTAACCAACATAATCCTTCTTTCTCCATCTATTGGTACTAGTTGAACAACTCCATTTTCAAAAACTTGATCAATTTCATACGGTCCCAACCATCTTGTATGGAATTTCCCTTTAAATTTTTGGAATCTAGAATCAAATAGAAGTGCCCAATCTCCTTTCTTGAATTATCTGGTCACAATGTGCTTATCATGCCATTATTTCCTCTACTTCTAGATCAATTTTGTGTGTTGAAGAGCTTCCATTCTCATTTCAATCAATCAGTTTAGCTGTAAAATCCTATTTTTCTTTGCCTCAAATAAATCAATACCAACATCCAATGTTGTTTTTAATGTCTGCAACTCAAACTCAATAGACATGACTGGAGTTTTCTCATACACTAACTCATATGGGGAGAATCATGTGCTAGTTTTCTAGGTTGTATTGTAAGCTCGGGCTGCTTCATCTAACCTTTCTGTGCAATCTAATAACAGTCTTTGTCAAGATATTTTCTAATTCCCAGTTAGTAACTTCTACTTTCTCATTCGTCTAAGGATGATATGGTGTGGATTTTCTATGTTTCATCTGATACCTTTGTATAAAAGACACAAACTGTGGTCCTTGGTTTGACAATATTTCCCTTAGTGCACCGCATCTCTGAAGAATATGTTTATACAAAAAATTAGCTACTTTATCTTCCCTTGCTATAGGTAAAGCTTTCACTTCGGCCCACTTTGTGACATAGTCTGTACAAACTAGAATATAATGTTACCCTCTCGCAGGAGGATCAACAGGTCCCAGGAAATCAATGCCCTATTTCTCAAATGGTTCTAGAGCTATCTGAGGTTGTAACAACATCTCCATTGTTGGTGTAGGTCTTCCCATCTATTGGCATTCATCACAATGCTTAACAAAGAATGAAACATCCTTTGTTGTAGATGGCCAAAAATAACCAGCTCCTAGGATCTTATGAATCGTTCTAATCAATAAATAATATCCTCTTCTGGTTCATGATGGCAAGCATGTATAACATCAAAAAAATCTATTCTCCAACACACCTACGAAGAACATGATCAAGACACATCTTAAACAAAAGTCCATTTATTCATTGGAATCTAAAACTTTCATGAATTAATCTTCTTTTCTGCTTAGGATTAAAATGATTTGGACACTTCCTTGTTACAAGATAATTTGCAAGATCAGAAAACCACTAAGGATGAATTGATATTGCAAATAAGTGCTCATTTGGGAATGTTTCATCTACTAGCTCTTGATCACCCTGCAAAACAATTCTCGAAAGGAAATCAGTAACAAAATTATCTTTATTAGGCTTATATATAATGGTCAAATCAAATTGTTGCAACAATAATAGCCATCTTATAATTCATTGACCCACTAAAAATTTATTCATCAAATACCTAATAGCAGCATGGTTTGTGTGAATGAATATTTTTTAACCAATAATATAGTGCCTAAATTTATTAATTGTATATATTACAGCTAAAAACTCATTTTTAGTTATTCTGTAATTCCTTTTGGCATAATTAAGATTTGTACTAACATAGTAGATAGCATGCATTGCTTCATTCTCACCTATCTATCCCAAAACTTCACCAATAGCAAAGTTGGATGCATTAGTATTTATATGAAATGGAACTCCCTAAATAGGTCCTTTGATAATTGGAGAAGTACTTAAGGCATGTTTAATTGTTTCAAAATATTTTTGACAATAACTTGTCCATAAGAACTCCACATCCTTCTTGAGCAATGTGAACAAAGGTTCAACAATTCTACTAAACCCCTCAATGAATCTTATGTAGTACCCATCATGCCCAAGTAAAATACAAACACGAGTTTGATTTTTAGGGATCTCAATCTGTTAAATGATTTATAATTACTTGGGATCAACTTTTATTCCTCGTTTTGAAATGTGGTGTCCTAGAGCAATCCCTTTCATCATCATAAGGGAACACTTCTCATGATTCAAAGATAACCTATGATCCTTACATCTTTTCTTATTCAAACTTTTAGGTGCTTCTTCAAATGTTTGTGCATGAACTATAAAATCATCCATATATAGTTCCACACATGAGGTAGTTAAATCCACAAAAATAACCAAGACAATTCTCTGAAAAGTGTTTGGTGCACTGCATAATCCAAATGGTAGAACTACATAAGAATACGTACCCCAAGAACATGTGAAGGTAGTCTTATCTTGTTCCTTAGGAACCACTTGGATATGATTGTACCCACTAAAACCATCTAGGAAATAAATAACTATTGCTAGCTAAGTTATCAAGTACTTGATCAATAAATAGAAAAGGAAAATGATATTTTTTAGTGGCTTTGTTTAATTATCTATAATCCACACATACACACCATTTTCCATTTTTCTTGGGAATAATAACCAATGGAGAAACCCATTGACTATCAAACATTGGATAAATAAACCCTAATTTCAGCAATTTTTCTATTTATTGCTTAACCAAGTCTCAAAGAACAAAATTGATCCTTCTTTGACCTTGCCTTAATGGATTAACATCTTCGGTATAAATATGATGAGTACAAATAGAAGAGTGAATTCCTCTCATGTCTTTATATTCCCAAGAAAATGCTTCAATATGATTTTCCAAAATTTGTTTCAATTCCTTTTCTTGTGAGGAAGATAAGGATGAGTTAATGAAGAGAGGTTTATCCCATGCTATCATAATTTATTTGTTCTCATTTTTAGAATCAATTGGATCCCCAACAAGTGTATTCAGGGGACATGGGTGTGAATTTTTCTGATGTAACATTCCCTGAAAATTCTTCTTCTTCTCAACTTGACCAATCTCTTCAAAATTAAGATCTTGTTCTTCACATTCCTTGACCTGTTCTACTAAAGCAACAATGGCCAATTCTAAAATGCCATCTCCTTTTGACTCTATATCCTCATCGACCCAAAGTCGAGTATTAGGCTAAAATGATGGTTGGGATGGAGGATAAAGTGACAAATCCTTTTGTTTCTGACCATTAGAAATTATCATACTTCTTGATCTGAAATCTATCAAATGTTGTTGTAGTAGCTAACCATGGTTTGCTTAAGATAGTTGGATAACTAGAATCCTTCCTTCTAGCCTTAAGAACTAGAAAGTCAAGTGGATAATTCCATCTATCAATGGTAACCATGATTTCTTCAAGAACACCTTCAAGTTTGGTAGTAGACTGATCTTCCAACTATAAAATAGTTGTTGTGGGTTTAACACTTGTCATACCCAACATTTCAACAGTGTCTAACGTGATAACATTGATAGTTGCTCTAAAATCAATTATGACATTGGTTATCTCAATTCCTCCAAAACTCAAAGTTATCAAAGGACTACTAGGATCATTATATTTTTGAGGAAGTAATCTTCTTAAAAAAACATCACTGAGTTTGGTCCATATCTATATTGTAGGAGGTAATTTCTTATTCCTACTTGGCATTTTCATACAAAGAGACTTAACCAAATGATTTATTTCTGGTATATCTTTTATGGCCTGTAAAAATGGTATCTCAATATTGATCTTTTTCAATTCATATAGAAGTTGAGAATCTACCACATTCATATAATTTGGTTGGGAGATGTTAGGAGCTACTTGTTCTACTTTCAAACGATCTAGGTAAGGTACCTGATTAACATTTTTTACATCATTAGAGTTCCAGTTTTCCTTCGAATACTTTTTTTCTTTCTTACCCTCCTAATAGTTAGCATTAGGTATGGATGGAACATTATGGTTCCTTAATTGAATATCATTGGCATCAACTACATTTAGATTAGGAGAATTTGAATCAATACAATTGATTTTTGGATTTGAAACAGGTTGCGCTAGCAGCTAAGGTAGGTTTACTTGTTCATTAACAAGATTATGACCATTGATTAATGGAGGTCACTATGCCCAGGGATGCCTTGGCCCCTTATTTTTCCATGGTTAAAATTTTGTTTGATTTTTTTGCCATGATGGATGATTTAGCTACCACTATGGCTGATTTTATTGCCACTCTAATTGATTCCACTAAGGATTCATCCATTCAAGTTGACCCCAGAATGTAGGTGGTGGTTGTGTTTGGTAGGGAGGAGTCCATTAGTGTGCATTTGGCCAAGGATTCTGATTTCAATTAGTTCTAGGACCATACTACCCTTGATTAGCATTATATTTTGTATTTTGAGATCTTTGGCCAACATAATTAAGCTCTTCCTCCACTATAGGTTGTTTCTTCAGGTGATTCTTGATTCTAGGTAAGAAGTTACAAGAACTTGTTGCTTGATGTTTCTCACAAATTTCACACAGATCAATTTGATTTAATGGACACTCTCAAAATATTTTTCCTTCTACATTTGGAACAATAAATGGATAAAGGCTCAGTAGTCTTCTTATCTCCTTACAGGTTGAGATAAAGGAGTAAATTAGTTTTCAAATTTACAATTTCCTCCATTACTTGAGGCACATTAGGAGTGAGAGCTTTGCTTCTTCGAGAGCCTCTAGTCCCTACTCTAGTCCTAGAGTAGTTTCTACATATTTTAATAATATCTTCTAAAGAAAGCTTATTGATGTCTCCTTTCCCCATAAGATACAAAGACTCTCTATACTCATCATCAATTCATCTCAAAAAAAAAATCTTACTAATCTCATTATCGAACCCATTACCACACCTTTTATGCACAAATTGAAATCTATTAGCATAATCTTCCAAAATTTCATCTTCCATTTCTCTCATTTGAACAACTCTTCTTTCCTATCTCTTACTCAATAGTAATCCTAGTATTTATCCAAACACTCAGTTTCCATTTCCTGCCAAGTTGAGATTTTCCCTACACCTAAACCCATGAACCAGTGTAAGGGTAACTCCTTCAAGATAGAAGGAAATAGTTTCAACTTTTGGTTATCAACTGTATAGTCATAGGTCTGGCATAAAACCTTAAAATCAAAGAGAAATCGGTTAGGGTCCTCAAAAGTTTTTCCCCTCAAGGTAGGTGAAATATTTTTCATTAGAGTCTCATAATCTTGTTTGTTTAGATTAATAGGATAGGAAAAGGTCATATTTGGTGGGGGATCATTTCCTCGTTGGTCACACATTTCTTCTTCTTTATTTTTAATTTGATTTTGTGGAGCTTGTTGTTCTTGATCAAAATCAATATTTCATGGAAGAAACCTTCCTAGATGGTCTCTAGCTCATCTTATCCACAATCTAAACTATCTTACTTATCAACACTAAGGCTTCAATCTTAATAGCCATATCTTTAAAATTCCTCGGCAATGGTGCCAAAAATGATGGGCAAGGTCATTGGTGTCACTTCTTGCATCATTTAATCTTTCAATTATCGAACCGGGTGTGTCTCAGAGTTATATGTGATAAGGATGTTTCCACGGATTGGGGGGTTTTGCACGATAAATAGAGACTTTTGATTTTGGTTTGACTCCTTCAGGAGCTTTTAGGAGCTCTCAGGAGTGGAACTCAACAACTAATTTCTAAATACTATTTCTATCTTATTTCTTAACTAACGCTCATTAAAACTATACTAAATTAGTTCAGACTCCACCTTACTTAATTGTAATTGATTCATGGAAAAGATTAAAATATAAAATAATCCACCCTTATTCTAAAATTCAGAATTCAAATTCTATTTTATTTTACTTGAAAAGAAAGTCTATTTTACGCTTACAAGAGAATAAATATTAATTTAGAAAACATCAACACTAAATTCCATGAATGAATTCCAAATAAGCTTTGATTTAATCTTCCCATTAGTCATCATTATTACTTCCACCAAAACCATCATGCATTTGAAAATAGTTATTAAATCTAATTCCCATGAACAACATTCAAATATAAAGTAAACGAATAAATGTTAATCTATAGTGAAGAATAATAAACTATCTAAAAAACACAATGAACTAATCTAGAAAGTATGAATAAATGTACTTACTAATAATGATTTAACAAAAATCAAGATTCTTAACTTTTCATTTGATACCAACTGAATAGAAATTCACTAAATCAAAAGAATACAACAAAAGGTCACCTCCTTTTGTTGAGAGAGTCCTTCTCTTCCTCTGGTGGGATCTTTAACACTAAGATTTGAATTAACACCTTATTTTCATTCAAATTTACCCAAATAGGGAAATGGAACAAAAGTGTGTAGTATGTAATCATTACAATATCAAACAAAAAATTATCTAATGACAGACTATCCGTAAAGATGGATATTTATAGGAATATCCCTTATTTGAATTCAAAATAATGGTGCTACCTACCAAGATACAAAGGGAAAATATATAACTAAAAAAAAACTAAAAATATCATAGAGAATTCCACCACATAATAGCTAGAACAAGAAGTCTCCAAACCAACCAGAGAAGTCAATTTGAAATTATGATGAATCAGTATCCAGCTGGAGCAATCAAGAGCATGATTAATTCCATGTTGTTGAACAAAGAGTTTAAAAAATCCACCTCATGAAGTAAGTATTTAATCACCTGAACATAATCCTCAAAAATAGGATACTAATGTGACAAAAAATATTTCAAATTGCATATTTATTCCTTCATTAACATCATTAAAAATGAAACATTCAAAGCAAAATATTATTTCTAATATATCCCCTAATTAGTTAAATATAAATTAAAACAAGCAAACATAAAAGCATCTATACTACCGCCAACATTATTAATTAACAATATAATAAAGTCTATGAACATAAAATGATCATTTAAAGTATCATTTAGAGCACTCATCAGATGTTGTCTTTACTTCCAACAAATACTAACTGTTTTCTTCCATAATGCATCTCCACTATGCTGATAATGCACGGGATAGAAAGGGCCTCAACTCGTGACGAACAAGATACTTCATCATCTTTTTGTAGGGTTTTGTCACATCATTTCATGTCCTCCAAAAATCAATCCATGGACTATCATCAACACACTGCATTCACTAAACCCATGTTTACAGTCATTCTTTTTTGGAAAATGGTGATCCAACTCGATATAGGGATCCATGCAAGGTTTAATGAGGGTTTAGGCAATAGAAAGGAGATTCATTAGTCTCAATATATGATACAATGGAAACACTAGTAACTCACTACTATCATCAAAATTTTATCTTTTGTGAGTGATAAATGAAGACCTGGACACCAACTATGACTTTCATCTACTACAACAATGTATTTTATACAACCACCTACATTGTAGAAAATAACCTGATAAGGTTCTCCTATACTTTCATAGTCTTTGTTGAGAATCACCCTTTTCTACATTGAACCACTATTCTACTCTACCCTCTTAGAACATCAAACTTTGTTGTTTCAAGCTTACCATTGTGAGGGGTTCTAAACGACTTTCTAGACATCATTCCACATAACATATTTGTATGATTTAAAACATGACATTATTATAATGGAGACAATAGTAGGACAAGCCCCAAAGGACTGAAATGATAACATCTAAAAAGGAATTTGACAACTTAGACAATCCCTACAAAACATTACTCATCATTTCATGAATGCAATAGCTTTATACAGAAACTAACTCAACCGACATATAGAATAGAAGATAAGGGAAACTTTAGAATCAATAGACTTGTCTTATACTTTTCTCCCAATGTAGCTATCTATGTTCTTTTATTTAGTAATGTGGGTTTTTCCCATGAACCCTTCCATGCCTAATTTTTCTCAACCTCCATAAACTGTAGCATGCCTTCAAGCTTCTACAATGTGGTGTATAGGGAAACAAAAAGGGTGTTGCTTTTACACCATGAATGAAGTTCTCCTTTAATGCAATAAATAGAAAACCCTAAAAATTATCTTCATACATGGCTATGAAACAAAACCAAGATTTCTCCTTACTTTGGCACTTAAACACGTATATTTTCCCTTTATTCCAAACCTTCCAAGCCCATTTTCAAGTTTACTTTTTCCTTTTTTGATCTTTTTCATAAAAAATCTATTGTATGTATTAAGACTCACTACAAATATTACTTGTACTCTATATTATAAGTCTTATGACAAAATTACTTATAACAACAACCTTAATGTAAAGAGTTTTTGAACAATGGTGAAAATAGGTGTGGGAAAAGGCCCACTTATTCTCCTATTGTCATTCAATAATGTTCTAGGAATCCTAATTGGATTGACTATCAACCTCAAGGGTGAGTCAATTCTCAACAAGGAAGACCTAGGAAGGTTTATTTTAGGCTTTCAAGGGCTCACCACCAAGGAAAAGCTTGGAAAAGATAAATAAGAATTCAACTCACAAAACCTAGTAATGCAAGCTAAATGACAGATGTAAATGATGAAAATAAGCAACAAAAAGTTAGGGTACGTGTATCTGAGCTGTATGGAAATGTAATGAGGATTTTGGAAATGCAAAAAAACTTTTTAAAAAGTGTTATGGAGGACTAATACGCCCTTACTATTGACTTAGTCCCATTGCTATTTTTAGGGAAAATGTGGAAAATTTAGATGCTAGAACTAGATCTGAAAGAATATCTTAAAAATACCCTCAGGAGGACTGAGACGCCCTAGGTGGCGACTTAGTCCCGTTCTGAATTTTTGGAATCTCCAAATGTGGTCTTGAGGCAAATTTTGCACTTCCTTCTTCTCAGATCTCAAGTCCTGAATCTTCTGGATGTGGCCTTTTATGAGTGTGAATTTGCACCCCGAACATAAATTCCCTTTTACCCCCTTACACTTTAGAAAACCTAAGGTGGAGGCTTAATTCCACTTAAGTCCGGATTCCATATCACACTTGGTGCACTGTTTGTGTGTCGGTGGAGGCATTTCTGTCAGGGACACCCGCATGGCATGCAGACGTCCACACAGTGTGCTTATGTCCCTCGTAGATTCTTGCGCTTGGAGATTGTAGAGACATTACACTCTCAATTGGGATTCGAAGTGTAACGCTCCTCTTCGGCTGGTCGACCCAAATATGGCCAGTTTTCATCCTTTCCTTCATATTCTTGACCATTCCATCCATTCTCAGGCTTTGCAAGATCTTGATTTCATCACTTCACATTTTCTCCACTCTTTCAAACACCCATTCAAGCTTTGTAGCAGCACTTTTCACTCCATTGCATAAATCTACTAGTCCATCACTCTAATAGTGTGAGCACAGAACAGACGCCATTGCAAAATAGGCTTGAGTTCCTCTCATTCACTCATCCACAAGCCTTGAGTGCTTTGGAAATATGTGGTAAGCTCCTCTCATCTCTTCTATTGTATTCAGTTGAGTAAGCATGTACTATTTTGTAGTGATTCTTGTATACATAGCTTGTATTATTTCTTTATCTTTATTCCTATCTTTGCAAACTTGGTTGTCCATAGAGGTGGAAACACCAAAATGGGGGTCTGACTAAGGCAGGCCCCTAAACAACCCCAACATTTCCCCCTTTTTATGTGTAGGTGGAGAGATCTCTGAGCAAGCTGTCGAGAAGACTCTTATGCAAAATTGTCTTTATCGCCCTTGCAGTAATATATTTTCTTGATCACGTTAATCTATGCATTTCATTTTTCTTGATCTTATTCTGACATTCTAGAAGCTTCTAAACTAGGTCGTTAGTCTACCTTTTAGATTTTGACCTCATCTCTCTAGTTTTATGGCCATACGGATGCCAACGCACCTGTGAGATGCCAGCACACTGCGTTGTTTTCCCAAAACCATGCTTTGATGCTTGGACAAAGAGCTATTTGAGATGTAGAGTTGACTCAGGAAAGCAACTCGTCTAGTCTCCCTTCAGCTCTCGGGATTGTAGATTTATCAAAGGACACATAGTCCTCATAATTATCATCCTCTCTATCCTAACCATCCTTTAAACTGAGGTAAGTTAGGGTAGCCTTTCTATGACCTGGGGCCTTGCAGTGGTTGCTCCCCCTCTCTTACATTTTTGGTGAACCCGACGTGAACCATTTTGGTTTCATTTTGTGATATTGAAGACTCCTTTCCTCATATTCTAGGAGTGTGTTAGGTGTGAGTGTTGTGAGGCTCTCACCTTTTAAACCAACCTATGACCCTTAGTAGGCGTAGTTGGAAGGTTCCAAAGTATTTCATAATGAAACCTTAATTGGGTCACTACCTTATCTCATAGACCTTAGGAGGCTCTGTAGAAGTATTATTGGTGTGCACAATGGCCTCTTTATTAAATCAACCTATTCCTTCCGTGCAAACTATGAGTAATTGTATGAGCATAACCTTCACTTCACAAGACCTACCGATGGGCTTCAATAGAGACCCATCTCCTCTTTACATTCCTGCAAGGATAAATGGGAATACGATAGCATGTGTTCTAGTTGATCCGACATCTCAAGTAAATATCATAACTGAGGAGATCATGTTGATTAACTTCCTACATAAGGATGGGTATGATGCACCTAAGAGTATTATCCGCACACACGACATAATTTTCCTACCTCCTATACGGAGTATTGTCCTATCAGTCCTCATTGGACTTAAATCTGTAAGCCTTAAATTTGACATCATCCTGGGGTCTGAACTCTTCAGAGTAAAGCTAGGAATCCCCTGGCTAGTAGCTATGAATGTAGATTCCCTCGGTTATACACAAGTGCCTAAAGTTTTTTCATGGAGGTTCGGTACATGTTGTCCATGACACCGGTTATAGACCACTGGTTGCACATGGTAGCTATACCATAGACTACTTTTGGAATACGTCTATTGGTCATCTCCCACCTAGGAAGGAACTCCTACACCGTAATATCAAAACTATAAGAAAGGGCGTGCTAGGCCAAAAGTGAGGTACCCTTCATCACCTTATGTCATTTTGCATAGAGCTTATTTGAAAGCTGACAATGATGCCACCAAGGCATGTACAAGAGGAGAAGAGAAGCAGTTTCAAGATCCTCCTTCTTCCTCTTTCGTTGTTCAGCTTGATGTTTCCTCTAACCCTATCATGGTACCATATGCTTTTGTCTCATGTTTGTGAGAGAATCCCATGGTGCCAGCTTGGTGAAAGGCCAAGCATCTTGCATTTGAGCTTCTTGTCTTACCCACAAATCCTAGGCCCGTTCGGTATGGAAGACAAAAAGCCCCCATGGAGAATCCTCTTTATCTCAGCCTCCATAGCCTCCTACTATCCCTATTCCTAAAATAGTGAACAGGAAGAGCCTTGTCACCAAGGCATTAGAGTCAACTCCTCCCACCATTTATGAACCTACCCCCTCTTCTCCCATTCAGGAGTATGTACTTCCACTGGAAATAGTTGTGGAAGACACTCCCATGGCTAAAAAGAATCATTTTTTCCCTTCGTAAACTCTAGATTCTAGCTCGAAGAGTCATAGGAACCGCCTTCTGTGTGAGCATAAGTGTCGATGAAAGGATCTCTTGGGTGAGAAAGAATCTTCATAGAAGAAGGAGGAGGAGAAGACTGCACCTCCCGATGCATCCTTTTTCCCTCCTTTTGTCTCTGAATCTCTTCTGGCTCCCATTGTGAGCACACATGTGCTTGGAAAGGTTCAGGTGTTCATCGCTCCTTCGGCAGAGCCCCCTTTGTTGACTTCTATCCTAGATGTCTCACCTTTCCCAAAACCCATGGATATGGTTAACACTTTGGTTGTGTCCATTGTGGTTCTTTCCTCTTCTCCCTCAACCTTCCTTGTTTTGTACGTGGGGAATTCACCTCCTTTGATGAAGAAGAAGGTAGAGTGTGGCCCCTCTAGCAATGAAGGACATAAGAAGATCCCACCTTCTTTGAAAGGTGGACCCAAGTTGACTTGTTCTATCCTAGTAGTAGAACTAGTCCCAGCCTCTCACGAGTTTGTCACCACTCCTGAGTCTCTCGGTGAGCCGAATGGTGAACCTCAGGTACAAACTCCTTCATCCACTGAGGTGAATCATGGAACTCCCATTAAGTGTATGTTTAACTCGATGGATGAATTTATGACCTTGTCAATGATATTTGTGAGGTCATTAACCTTGAACCCACAAGAGCTGAGCGACAGAGACCTCACAAGTCCCTCTACCTTGGCCCTTGTTGCGGTAGGATCAAAAGCTCCTCCCCTTAACATTACACCACTACAGACTCATCATCCTTCCCCCTACGATGATATAGAGTTGGAAGCTGATGACCTCTTGGTTGACCAGTGTTAGGGGGAGACCCTCTTCTTGATCTTTAGATTAGATGTGTGTGTGTTGTGATGTGGTCCCTCATAATCATGTTGCATGTTCCTGGATGACCCTCGTAACTCCTATTGGTGCTTGGATACAAGCATGGTTTTTGTGTTGTAAACCTTCTTCTATATGTATCTCTATTCTTCTATGTTTGTGATTGACTTTCGGTAAATTGGGGATGATGCAAAGCATCAAGAGAATTTAGGGCTCCTTCCATGTTGATCGAATTTTTTATTTTACTTTATCTTCTATCCATTCTTCCCGATCTGGTTGGCGATTAATGATCTTTCACCTCTTTTCATAGTTACCTAATATATATAAATAAAGGTAGATATGACCCCGTGAAACCAAATCCCCTTGTGCCCTTTGTCTGTGATCTATTTTATTTTACTTTTATCTTTATCTTTCTCTCTTATTTGCCTGATTTTTCCCTCTTATGTGTGACAATTCCACTTCTACATAACTTGGTCTTTAGAAAATGCATTTGTTTCCAAATGAATCTTTTCTTGAAGATCCTTCACACACTTTTTTGTTAAAATTGCATTCTTAACTTGGAACCCTAGTAGAACATGTTTCCTTCATCATGGGTTCATAAAGAAAGGAATTGGAATCCCTCTTCTAAAGTGGGAATGGTCTTAGTCTTCCCCTTGCATGAGCACACCTCCTTCCTTTCGAATTCCTTGATGAAGTGAACATCTTTCAAAAGGATCCCTTGGTGATGAATCAATTCGAAAAGATGTTAGCCTTTGACTAGTGTGTCCCTTGAGTGGACCCCTCCTCTTCACGTCGAGTTCCCAAGGGATTCCTTAGAAAAAATTTAACAGATTCTATGGCGTCTAGCTTGGGGGAAGCTTGACTAGACTGACTTCACACCTTGGCATCCAGTCCGTGGGCAGCCCAACTAGGCCTACTTTGCATCCTTATGTCTAGCTTGGGGACAACTTGACTAGACTTCACTTTTCAAATATCCCATCCCTTGAGTGGACCCTCCTTCCTTTTGAAGGGTTCCCGAGGGACCCCTTTGAAAGTCTTACAACTTAGCGATGGTCTGTGTGACTGTCTATTCACTGGCCTGTGTGGTCGTTTCCTGATGTGTTCTATCTGTGGGTAAACATTTTTCCCTCTTTGAATTTGCGGACTCCCCTCTACTCGATCTCCCTCATGTGAGAGTTCTTGGGGGATACCTTCCTCGCAAGTTTGTGGGTTTGTAAGGTGCTTTTCCTGGTTTCCTCCATGTGAGAGTTCTTGGGGGATACCTTTCTTGCAGGATTGCAAGTTTGTAAGTTACTCTTCTTGGTTTCCTTCATGTGATATTTCTTGAAGGATACCCCCCTTGCAGGACACTGAGCTTGTGAGGCACTTTTGTACTTCAACTTTATAGTTCTGCAGAACTATGAAGTCCTTTCCTACACTTCTGGGTTCAAAAGACCATGCTCTGCTTTCTCGTTTGTTTAGGTATACATCTCTTACTCTATTACTTTCTTACTACTCTACTTTACCGAAGCACTCATCAGCACTCATGCTCGCTAAAGTGGGGGAAAAATGTATGTGCGTGAATTTGCACCCCTAATGCAAATTCCATTTTACCCCCATACACTTTAGAAAACCTAAGGCGAAGGATTAATTCCACTTAAGCCCATTGTCCACATCACACTTGGCACCTTGTTTGTGTGTTGGTGGAGGCATTTTTTTCGAGGATGCCCATGTGGCACATAGTCGTTTGCACGACACACTTACGTCCCTAGCAGATTCTTGCGGCTAGAAACTATAAAGATGTTACACTCTCGATTGGGAGTTGAAGTTTAACGCTCCTCTTCGGCTGGTCGATGTGAATATGGCCATTTTTCATCCTTTCCTTCATATTCTTGACCATTCCATCCATTCTTAGGTTTTGCGAGATCTTGAGTTCATCACTTCACATTTTCTCCACTCTTTCAAACACTCATTCAAGATTTGTAGCAGCACTTTTCACTCAATTACATAAATCTACCACTCCATTACTCTGATAGTGCAAGCATAGGACAAACACCATTGCAATAGAGGCTTGAGTTCTTCTCATTCACTCCTCCACAAGCCTTGAGCAATTTGGACGGAGGTGGTAAGCTCCTCTCATCTCCTCTATCATATTTCGTTGAGTAAGAACATACTATTTTGTAGTGAGTCTTGTATACGTAGCTTGTATTATTTCTTTATCTTTATTCCTATCATTGCAAACTTGATTGTCTGTGGAGGTGGAAACACTAAAATTGGGGTTTGACTAAGGCAGGTCGCTAAACAACCCCAACATTTCCCCCTTTACAATGTGTAGGTGAAGAGATCTCAGAGCAAGCTAGTGAGAAGACTGATGTGCAAAATTGTCTTTGTCACCCTTGCAATAATATATTTCCTTTATCACGTTAATCTATGCATTTTGTACTTCTTGATCTTATTCTATCATTTTAGAAGCTTCTAAACTAGGTCGTTAGTCTACCTTTCAGAGTTGAACCTAGTCTCTCTGGTCATATGGATGCCAGTGCACCTGTGAGATGCCAACGCATCATGTTGTTGTCCCAAAACCATGCTTCTATCCTTGGATAGAGAGCTATCTAAGATGCAGAGTTGAATCTCGAAAGTTAATCATCTAGTCTCCTTTTAGCTCTCGGGATTGTAGAGTGATCAAAGCACACACAGTCCTCATCATTCACATCTCTTCTATCCTAACCATCCTTTAAATTGAGGTAAGTTAGGGCATCCTTTCCGCTCTTGGCCTTTCATGACTTGGGGCCTTGGAGTGGTTGGTCACCCTCTCTTACAGGCATGTAGGTGAGTTTTTGTGAAGATGACAACTTTGCACTCCAAATGATCTTCAAGTATTCAACCTAAATTTGCAATCACAAACACACAAGAGAGGAAAAACTTGTTGATTTTTAGTAAATGGGGGTTTTCCTTAGTCAAACCTCTTGTCGGTAATTAAACCTTGAAATGAAATGAAATAAAGGAGGGAAATGATGAATGAAAAAAACACTATGTTGCAACTCACCAAACCCTTGTAACAAGGTGTTGAAAATATGCTTGAAATGGATGCAATGGATGTGGTTCTTGACTCTTGCTTGAATGATGTGGATCTTGCATGAAATACTTACTTGAATCATAAACCCTATATCACAAATGTTAGCACAAAAACAAATATGATGCAACAATATCCTTGATATGATGCTTGAATCTTAACGATAGATCCAAATGCTTAATGAACTTCTCTTGATCTCATAAACCTATCTAAGGAATTAATACTTGAATGATTAGGATGAAAATGAGTGAATGAACCCTGTATTTATACTTATCCATGCTTAATATCTTGAAATTACACCACAGCAAGCTGACATATGAATTCATTAATTAAGGAGGCTAAATCTCACCAGAATTTGAAATTAAATCCCGAAAAAAGATTAAGGGGGACTAAAACGCCCTAGGTGACATCTTAGTGCCAAGTCTTGAAAACTTGGGACATTGGTCAACTCCAAAAAGGGGCCCATTTAAGGTGCCATTGAAATCAAGGTCCTAAGGCCTTTGGGGGACAAAGAAACCCTAGGTGGCATCTTAGTCCCGACCCAAAAATTAGGGACACTCAGATAGAACCATTAAATTATCATTTATTCTTTGGAGTTTTTTGAGATTATCCATAAAAAGCTGTAATTCATAAGGCTTTTGGATGTAAAATAGGACCAATTAAGACATAAATAAGGATAAATAAAGCAAGGCGGTCCCAAGAAAGTGTGAAAATTCAAGGGTATGTATTTTACTACACTATAGTTTCCAACATTCTTGGCAACCTCTCGGAGATGTTTTCCTGCTAAACATGATGACCAGTTGACTTATACATTCCATTGGGCACAAAAGTCATGAAATAAATGGAAAGAACTACAAACCAGACCATTGCATACAACTGTAGTATACCCAAAAATAATTTGACACCTTCAAGCCTTCTCAACCTACCCAAGAAAACTCAAAACATGGTTGAAACTAACGATGAACTATGCATTAGCATTTGGAGGAATGAAAAAACTCCTAAAACCTACGTGAAACATCACTTATTAACTAGAAAACCTAAGCTAATATGTACAAAAGGCTGATCATATCCCAAAAACAAAGTTTGAGGTGTGTCCCACTTACTAGGATAGGAAGTATCTCTCCATCCATTTTAGATAGCTAAAAATAATTGTGTTGTTTGCATTCCACAATGATGAAAGGACCACTCCACATGGCATCAAACTTCATGTGTTTCCTAGGCCAACTCTTAAGTTCATGCCACTTGAGCACTACATCTCCTTCCTTGAACACCCTTGGTGTTGCATTCTTGTCAAAATATTTCTTCACTTGGATTTGGTGGAATTCCATGGTTTTCATTTCTTTGTTTATTTCCTCTTCAAGCTCCAACAATTGTGCATATCTAACTTCCATTGGGTCCTCTTCTTCAAACATCTCAAGCTGATTGACTATGCTAAGTGTTAGGAGTTCAATGAAAAATGGAAGCCTTGCTTCCTTTCCATGGACCAGCATGTTTGGAGAGTTACCAATGGAACTTTTAGGTGTAATTCTATCCACCCATAGAGTAGATTTTAACTTGGTATGCTAAGTTCTTTGGTTATCTTCTAGGGTTCTCTTAAGGATCTTGATCAAATTCCTATTAGTGAACTCGGCCAAACTATTTCCTTGAGGATTGTAATTTGATGAGGTACTCAATAATAAACCCTTTTTTATAGCCCACTAACTAATTCTTGTACCAATGAATGCCAAAGCATTGTCTAAAATAATGGAGTTGAGAAATCCAAACATCCAAACATTGTTACCAGCTCCTCATAGAAGTTCAAAAGAACACTTTTAGTTCCTTCCTTAAGCACTGTAGCCTCCTTCCACCTTGTAAAATAATCCATAACAGTCAAAATCCACTTGTGACCAACACTAGATGGAGGATGTATGGCCCCAATAAAGTCAATACCCCACTTCATAAAGGGTTGTTGAACTTGTATGGGCTATAAAGGAAGAGATGGAAGTATTTCCTTTCCTACAAACATTGCATATTTGACACATTTTCTTGCCCATGCATGGGCATCTTTGAAAATAATTGGCCAATAGTACCCAGCCCTCATAATGTTCCAAGATGTAGTCCTTGGAGAAAAGTGACCACTAGTTGTTTCATCATGAGACTCATGGAATACCTTCTCAAATTGTTTAGTATCTATGCATCTCAATAAAAATCCATTATGATCCTTTCTAAAAAGAACATTATTGACAAGTATAAATGGAATGGACTGCAATCTAAAATACCTTCTTTTTGCCTTGTCCAAGCCAATTGGACACTCACCAGTTTGAAACAAATGCACTATTTCTTATGTCCAAATAGTACCCAATGATGGTGCAACAATTTATGACTCATCATTTATCATGAAGACAACTTCTTCTTGAGTTTCTTCACCATTTTCTAACCCAACAACTAGTTGTTCACATAGTCCCTTAACTCTTACCAGCTTTGTAACTTTTATTTCCACATCATATTCCATCACCTTGGTGATCCACCCATCCCTTTTGTCACTCAAACCTTTACTCAAAAAAAACTCTTTCATACTTGGGTGAGCAACCATCAATTGAATCTTTTTATTGGAAACCAAATGACAGTTTGTTTTGAGACTTCTAATCAGGACAAGCACATGCTTCTCAACAAAAGAATATCTTTGCTCATAACCTTCTAAGCCTTAACTAAAAATTTTATTGGCTACTATAAACCATCTTCATTTTGTTGTACCACCATAGCAGAGATAGTACCTATGCTACCAAAATCATAAAGGATGAAATCTTTGGAAAATTTAGGATTTACCAATGTAGGTGTTGTTGTTAATGCTTCTTTAATGGCCTCAAACTGATTTTTCCCTTCTCTTTTCCAGCTCTAAAACTCATATTCTTCTTCAACATCGCAATTAGAGGTCTTAAAAGATTGGCTACATCAAGTATAAACCATCTCACAAAATTTATTCTACCAAGGAAACTTTGCAGCCCCTTCTTATGACTAGGAAAAGGTAGATCAATAATGTCACTTACCCTTTCTAGATCAATGGTTATTCCATGCTTTGAAACCACATGTCCAAGTATTTTCTTTCATGGACACTGAAGATGCACTTTTTGAGGTTAAGGGATATGCCATACTCCCTACACCTATCAAAAACTTGCCTTAAATGAGAGATATGTTCATCAACATTTTTTGAAA